>CM069441.1:27409707-27480396 GCA_035610835.1 Ophiura sarsii
TTTTAATGACTTTATGCCTGATACCAATTGCTTTCCAGTATTTATGCTGATACCATGGCAACTGTGATGGACTTGGATTGGGCCACTGCGTGTCTGCGAGGCCAGTGGTCAGAATGAAATGGCGTAGTGGCAGTTCACAGTTCTAGATGTTTCTTTGCATTTTTCATTCTTTTTGTGTATTTTCATTTTTATTTTTTTGCTTTCTCTTCCTTTTTTCCCCTTCCCCTTTTCCTTTTATTTGCCTTCCCGATTTTATCGCTCAATTTTGTTGTTGTCAGGGGTGGCACTCTGTTATCGATGCCCCCCCCCCCCCCCCCCCCCCCACACCACTGAAAAAGGTCAAACAATTATATTTAAACGCAAGGGGTAGGTTGTCGAAATCATGCCCCAAACTATTCGCGAAATACAAAAGGCCCAGCTTGTGGGTGTTACCGGCTACAGTTACAAACTCGCAAGTTTTCTATATAGCCTATACGGCAAAGCAATATACAGGGTGAGTCAAAAAGACTGCAATAGTGGAAAGAAGCCATTTTGTTTTCAAAACCAAAATGAATTTTGAAACTTTCTAAACGTTGCAAGAATGATGTATTTAATCCTAACTTTGTGTGAAAAATGAAGTCGATTGCATTTTTCGTTTGTCTTTGGTGACCCTCTTTGCTGCACAACCACATTTACCTGTTTGTCCACGAGCACAGTGATTTTCATTTGAAATGGCACACATTGCATTTTCATATTTGAATATAGGCCTACCGCCAACAACAAAAATGGAAAATGTCAGTTTTTTATTAAAATTTAGAACATTATACGCTTTCATAGCATGGGTATGATTATAACTGATTACGCTAACTCACATGTAAACAAGAAAGGATGCATCAAATTCCAATAACATCACAAATGAACTCAAGTTTCCAAATTTGAATGAAAGACACATTTTGCGATTTGATGCATATTTGGGGTATCTCGTGGACAAACGTGTGAAATGGGTGCACTGGTCAAAAGGTTCACCAAAGGCAAACGGAAAATGTAATCGACTTCATTTTTTCCACACAAAGTTAGGATTAAATACATCATTCTTGCAACGTTTAAAAAGTTTTAAAATTCATTTTGGTTTTGAAAACAAAATGGCTTCTTTCCACTATTGCAGTCTTTTTGACTCACCCTGTACACGAGAGTCATCCAAGTTCTAAATCCTCACTCATAACATCGCTAATATGAATATCAATGAACAATGTGTAGCTATTATATCTAGATACATTATAGTAAATTATAATTGATATATGTTTCAATTTGGATATGATGCGGTCAACGCCAGAGAGAGATTTTAGTCAACGCCAGAGAGAGATGTTGGACAGTGTTAATGAAGAATTACTTTAAAAATAAATACATGTTTTGGGGTTTTTCCCGTATTTTATGGTTAGATATAAAAGCACGATTTAAATACTGAATTTGAACATCAATGAATGATATCTGAATATATGACAGTATTATGATGTATAAACAAGATTGTAAGCAATATCAACTCTATAGGCTTGCAAATAGGGTAATATCAACTTGAAAACGGTATATTTCTATGCCTATGCCATGGAATACTGCTAATCAATCCATCTTTAGCATGATAGTCACTTTATGTGCAACCTTCAGAATAGTCAATAAGGTAGTCAATGATAGGAAATGAGCTCTTAGAGAGAATTGAAATCCCTCACTTAGTCCTGTATAATTATATTGAAGATCTGTTAGTCCTTATTTGAAAATCAAATATGACCAGGGTTCTTTTAGGGGAGGGGTAAACTTAATGGTTGTCCTGATCTGGTTCTGGCTAATCAGAGGGCATATTTCCCCTGAGAATCGGTCAACTTTATTGTTTATAGTCCGTTAAAGAGATATCTAACATTTAGAACGGTTATAATTGACCGATTTGTACGTTTGGTCTCTTCGAGTTGGCCAAATGAATAGCACTTAGTCTGGTTTCACTGCATCTCCAGAAAAGTAAAACCATTACTCAGATCAATTTAAAATATTTTTTTACCTGAGGTTCCAAGCCATAATTGTGTAATATTTCATAGGACTGGCATAAATTGTATACAAACAAAGTTGTGAGGTAGTAGGTAGAACTTATTGAATGACCCTAGTATATATGCGAATCACACCATATCTTTCCAAAATGCTTTGCAACATTCATAGGCCTACGAGTAAATTATCATGATTTCTTATATACTTTATTGACGCATATTAGAACTCTGCACTTTGCCATTTTGTTCTTCGGCATGTTGAGCACTGCACATATGCCTTTATGGTTTGAAATAATCAATCCAAAGAGGTTTGATTAAAACCTTATGTATTTATTGATATATGAAGTACCAATTCATTTTGGGAGAAATGTACTACGTAGAAGAAGTACGCATACGTATCTTCTGGATTGTTATAAAATATTATGCAATATGCCTATAAGTTTTAACTAGTACCTGCGCATCGTATCCGAGTCTGTTCATGAAATAGGACGTGGCCACTCCTTTGTAGAGGTAGAACCAATTGGTACCTTGAAACTGATCCCCAGCATCCAACAGGAGCACGTTGTCTTCAGTTTCTCTGATATCATCAATCACAGTTGCCCGACGAGCAACGCCACCATAGCACTGGTCATTCGTAGCTTCTTCCTCACTGCATCGTCCGGATGTGGAGTCAAATTGTTCCATTCGGTCAGCGACATCGTTGGTGTGCAGAATTGTCAAGTCATACGTCTTTGCCGATGGTGACGAGACCAAAGCTATGATAACTACAATGAATATGTTTTTACACACATTCACCATTTTTCTGTGTCAATTTTGTTCTCACCCCGATTCAAGACGTCGTATTGATAAGTGAGAACTACCAAAGTTCAGTATCAGAACACAAGTTTCCAATGATAAAGTCGGTTGATTATTGTACTTACGTACTTGGACTACAAATAACAGAAGACAAATCACGTCTGAATTAATATTCCCAACACATAATGTGTGACCTTGATGGGTTTTTTTTATTTGTAAAGGTAATGGAGAAAGAATTTAGGTCACTTAGTCTGTCACAAAAGACTGTTCAATGAAGTAGAAAAGTCCTATTAAATGCTAATAATACAAATGTCAAACATATCTTTATCGGGTATAATTAATATTCTTAAACAGCTAAGAAAGTTTAAGCAATCTCATTGGTTCTCAGAGAAATCGGCGACATCTCTATGAGACAATAGAACACAGGGAGGTGGGGCTTACGTTTTAACAGCGCGCCCGACCTTCACAATGCGTGGTTTGCTCCATAACGCGCACTTCTGCAGTGCGTCTTTAGCGCTGTTCCTGCGTTTATGCCGGCGCTGCGGCGCTTACGCATGGTTTACTCATCGCATGTGATTGGATGGAATGTTTGTGGGCTATTCGATCCTAGCAGGGGTAAAAGTTGTCAAATGTGGACAATAAAATGTACTTATTTCTTTGATGAATGTCTAAAGTATGATTGTTTAAGAATGAGAATAAAGGTATTGTTTTTAGACCGTACCCGTGTTATATTGTCTGACATAAATGCGTTCGATAGTATTATTTTTTGCGTAGAACAACTCCGCCTGCGGCGTCGTTGTTCTACTTAAAATAATACTATCGTCCGCATTTATGTCAGACAATATAACACGGGTACGGTCTAAAAACAATACCTTTATTCTCTAATTTGTATACTATCAAATGCTTACTAAAATCTAAAAACATAATAAATCTCCCTTAATATAGCCTGTCTGGTCAGGATCAATAATCTTTATAGATAATTATTTAAAATCTATTGACCAAAGCCTTCGTATTTTATAATCATTCGTTGGTGTAATTGGTCTCCAGTTTGACAGTAAATGACGCGTTGACGTGGTTGGTTTTGCCTTTGTGTAACAAGTTTTGGAGTAATTCTGTTATACCCTTCACAGGGGTATTCATAGTGCGTGATTTTTAAGAACGACGCATACTAACCGATGTTGGTGTGAAGGGTATAACAGAATTATGCCCAAGTGTTCTTTGATTAGCCCTAGTTGGTGTCAATATTGCCTAACTTTACACTAAAAGTTTGATTGTCTGTATTTAAAACCATTGCATGACTTTGCGAATATTGACGGTTTCGATCGGTGTCAATATTGCCTAACTTCACACTGAAAGTTTAATTGTCTATAATTGTTGCCTAACTCTACGAATTAAAGGTTTCGATTGGTGTCAATTGCCTAACTTCACACTGAAAGTTTTGTATAAGTATTGCTAACTCTGCGTATATTGAAGGTTTCGATTGGTGTCATTATTGCCTAACTTCACACTGAAAGTTTGATTGTCTATCATCATCATCATCAGTTACGCATTACGTCTTTGTTGACATGGCGCCCTCACTTATCAGTTAGTAAATGCCAGGTATATCTGTCACTGGCCAGTTCTGCTAGATTTTCTGCGTTTGTATAGTCAATATTTAGTTCTTGCAATTGTTTTTGGATCATTCTTATCCACGTCTGTTTTGGTCTACCTTGTGGTCTTTTAACACTTCTAGTCCTATTAAGTTCTGCTAGGGACATCTTTGCTGGGGTTTTCTCTGGGAGTCTTAGGAGATGACCAAACCAGGTCATACGCCTAGTTCTTATTAAAGGCATATTATGTGATCTTTTCCAAAGAGCGCCCTCTATTCATGATTTTTTTTAGAAAGTAGATTTTCTTGCAGATTTACATTTCCGATCATAAATCATACATACATTCCAAGTTACAGAGCGATACGATTCCTAATTACCTCAAAATCATGGTTTTAGAGTGAATTTAGAGTGAAAAATATAAACTGTCGGGATTCCGACAGTTTATTTTCACTCTAAAACCATGATTTTGAAGTAATTAAGAATCGTATCGCCCTGTAACTTGGAATGTATGCATGATTTATGATCAGACATGTAAATCTGCAAGAAAATCTGCTTTCAATTTTTTTTTCGATGTTGAGGGCGTTCCCTGGAAAGATCACATAATATACCTTTAAGTTGCTCCATCTGGTTTGACTCGTTCGTTGATATAACTCCTCATTAGTTACTTAGTCTTGCCAGCTTAATTTCATCATTCTACGTAATAACGATCTCTGGAACACGTCGATTTTGTGTTCAGCTTTCTTGTCCATTGTCCATATAGGCCTAGTTCACAATTATAAAGGAAGATGCTGGTTATGAATGAGTTAAACGTTCTTAGTTTTAAGTTCGTTGATGTTGTTCTTGAATTCATGATAAATTTCAGTTTATTGTATGCCATCATAGCCAATTGTTTCCTTCTGCAAATATCTTCATTTGTGTCCAATAAGCTGCCGAGATACTTGCATTTCTTCCATGACTCGTTTCCGTTTCTTTTTATTGCACACCCTATATGAATGATATTTTGCCGTAGGATCTCTGCCATCTGCCAAACTCAACCGCGGGTTCATTTGGGAAGGTCACGTGATTTGCTTGACGACAATATGGCCGATGGTAAGTAAGAAATTTAGCTCTGAATAATTGTCGTTTTTATTAGTTAGATTAAGTCATGACCCGATATATCATAACATTTTATGTAGAAAATTGGGTTCCCCCCACACTAGTGGTGTAAAATAACCATTTTATATTAACTATAGTACCTTTAAAATGCATTAAATTACAATGTATATAGGCCCCTAGCGCGAAATCCGTTTGTCGTTTGTATAATATTTCATGAATCATGATATTGATAGTTTGGTGTTGTTGTTTTGACCGACCGTGTGTCGTGTGTGTCATGCATATTAAATGTTTAATGTTATTTTCATAACTCTGAATCTTCGTTCTCTTATCTCTCAGTCTGATAAGTCCATGCTCAGAGTATAGTGATGCCGGACAGAAATTAATCATATATGGATTCCTTGGGTGAACTAGCCGCAATTACGATATTTTACCTCTACTACTAGTACTAGACTACTAGTACTAGTACTGGCCTATGGAAGCGAGCAGTCGAAATAGGCTCAAATTTTACATTTTTCGTCATTGTAAAATAACTGCTCTCAATATCCCTTAAATCTATTAAAGGTAGATGACCCGATCACATTTTCGTAACACAGAATTATTTCAAACATACGGAGATTTTCATATCATATGAAAGCTCGTATTTTTCTCATCATCATACTGAAATTTGACGGCCTAAATTTTATCGGTATAATTACGGAGAAATCAATGAAATAACGTCGAATTACCGCGAATGGTGGTATACCACCGATATAGTTTGTGTACTACTCAATGGGTACAGTTCACAGCATCTTGTGCGTGTAAAATAAGAACCATTAGAGCTATGCAACTCAAACTTTGGAACACGACTTTTTTAAGGATGACCTTTCATGTAGAATAGAAAACTTCAAGTTGAAAATCGGAATGTGATCGGGTCATCTACCTTTAATACAGTGTCACTGAGACTGTGTGCTTTCAGAAAATATTTATTTCAGTGAAATATTGTGCTTCTAACATTCGGAAAATCGAAGAAAATCATTATTATTTTCGGTCAAAATCAGGCCGATTTCCTGTGAAACACTAGCGTTTTGCGCGCATCCGTGTATTTTCCAATTACCGTAGTTTCGTTCTAGAAATACCGATTCCTTAAATCCAGGAAGTCATTTCGTGAAATTTTGTCAGCTATCTCCTCGTGTTAAATCCATTTTGATTGGACACTGGTAACCCTCGGAAAAATGCCATCCAATGAAATTCTGTGTTACAAAATACTACGGGCGAGTTTTGTTAGTCACGTAGTCTTGTCTGAGTCTTGTTGTGTGACGTCATTATTGACAAGCTTCAACAGCCGCTATATATCTGGATAAACAAAGGATACGCACGCACAACAAGACTTGTTTGCAGACTATCACCCTCCATCAGTGCTTCAAACTTTCCGAGAGTTGTTGTTGTTTTGCTCCGCTATTCTCGCCAAATTGTGATTAAGTTCTTCAAGTATATATTATAAATTTTATATCACATTGTAGCTTAAACATTACGGATTATTTAGTGATATTTTGAATGCAAAACTCCACCCAAAACTCTCCTTAAGTGATTGAGATACATTCGCTGTGAAATGTAAAATGTTGTTACGACATGCGTGAGAAGCACGCCGGTCAAATTGGACCACACCAATGTAAGCGGGGGTAAATCTATGTGAGTCGCGACTTGGTTCCTGGTTAAAAGGCATAGTTTCTTTAACTCGAAATAATATATTGTTGTACAAACTGTACAATAGTTCAATGTTTTAAATAGTCAGAAAGTAGATATAGAGCGATAGCAATACTATCCTATCAAGAAGATGACCTCACATGAATTAAAACCCCTATTTACAATAATGGACCGGTTCCTACTACCGTGTCTGCTTGTGTGTATAGCTATGTTTGTTCAAGAGCAGTCAATCGATATGTCCACTATAGCGCGTTTTGGGGCTTTTTTAAAGGGTCCATTTGCCTTGAAAGGAATTCATATGATTAAATTAATATTGGTGCCAGACATATCAAGTTAGCCTACCCCTCATTTTGAAGCTTAAAGATGTTGCGCATCTAATGAAGTGACGTGTTTTTTTAATTGATGCTGCATATATGCTAATTAGCCCTATAAATTAAATATTCATACTTTGCGAAAAATTCTGTAAGGCCCCTTCCTTGCAATTAAATGTGAGTTTACTGTTGCCCGCGCGCGTCCAAAAGTCACCCGCGTCATGGACTTATTAGAAAGGACTAGGCAGTAGTAATTCCTCATAAATATGACAGTTAGTCCTATTGTAAACAAAAGAATACTACTTGACCTCTTTAGAAATCGAAATCCTCAATGATCTATTGTAAACCATGGTCGTTACCACAGAGGTGTGAAAACTCCCCGGAAAACTCTTTTGTTCGTTTATGTAATGACTGCTCACTGCCCAGAAGAGATGTGGACTTGTCCATTTTATTGTAGGGATGAAGATTCACGAACATTGCTATCAGTGGCCGTATTTCGTTACTCATCGCTACTACATACATGAACTTCAGATATTTCTCTTGCCAACCCTTCAAGCTTTCTATCGATACCAATATATCCACATTATTCCAAGATTTGTGGTAGTTATAACCAAGTATATTGTGATGTTTTATACCATAACATTGTGTATTGTTTTAACTTTTTTAAACTTTAATTTACTTACTGTTCCGTATGTTTCCCCTCAAAAAGAACCCCTGTATTAGTTAGCTAAGCCTCTCAGCTTTTGTTTGGTGTAGGTCATGTGTATTGCGACCATTTGCGACCTTCTGAAATATTTAGCAGAATGAACTGGGGTGATGAGTTTTGGCAAAAACTTTGTGTGTGCATAGACTTTATGTGTGTGTGACCTTATTTCAGAGGATGGCCATCAATATTGATTTGCTCTACATAACAATGGACAAGTTAATGATGGTGAACAACCACGGTATAATAGGAAAGGGAGGCCTGCCTAGTCCTTTCTAATAAGTCCATGCCCGCGTGATATATGTAATATTTTAAAAATATTTAATTATTTCATTGTTTAAAGCTTTTTCATAAACTTTTTAACACTTTTCCGGCGATAAAATTAGCCGATGAGCCGCATTTCAATACTTCCGGGTTGGGAAAACATTTCTGTGAAGTACAAAACTCTGCACGAAACTTGCAATTGTCGCTTTGTATTGAAATGTGTGCATTGGAAGCATATTCGTAGGCAAGGCAATTGATTACTGCACAATCGCTTCTGCGCATGACGTCACATCAAAACATTGCCGAGTTATTTTTAGTTTTTTGACTATAGCATCCGCAAAGCCGAACCGCCAAACTTTTTTGGAGTTTCCTAGTGCATTCTGGGTAATATTTCAGGTTTGTTTACAATCGCCATCTTTAAAATTCTTCGAGCTAGCGTAACGAATTTTGTTTTATAAACATCGAATATCTCATTAATATTCATTTTCAAAATAGGGATGCAAATATGAATAGATTCCTTTATAAAAGAAACAAAATGCAAAGCCCCGTGCAAAGCCAAGGCAGTAGGTTGTGGTAGGACATAATTAACAGCATTTGAATTGTATTCGTACCTTGGATAATAGTTAACAACGCCGACAATATTAAATCAGGTGACTTCACCCCAAAATATTACAATATTAATATTAAATAGTCACCTCGTCCTGGTTTTCAAAAACGCAACAGTAAACTCACATTTAATTGCAAGGGGCCTAAACATTGATTTTAGGTAATTAAAGGTAAAATTTAAAATAAAATTCAAAAATTTGCAGATTATAATGTGAGATAACCTAATCTTGGACATCTATACCTAACTTAAAATTGTTATAATGCTTAATTACCAAGTTATTGTAATATTTAATGGTGTTGCGCAATACAAAATTCATCATGACCATTTAAAAAATACATAATTTGCCTAAAACAATTAAAAATTGTCCCAATTTCAGAAAAAATATAACTGAAATATAATTTATAAGTCCCTAAATAAATAAAAATAAATTTTAATTACCCCAATAAACAAATTAACAACAATATTCCATTTCCCTAGAACTGAAGTTAACCCACATTTTATGTCCATAGGAATCAATGGTAATCTGTCCAATTTGCACTAAATTTGCCTGATTTTGTATGTGATCACGTCTCAAACTTCTTCTGGCGCTAAAAAGCGCTATGCTCTTGTGTTAAAAGTTTGGTATCATTGCAAGAAGACAAGTCTAAACTATCCAAAACGATCAGTGATCTACTCTCCACGAAGTCTGAGATAATTGAGAAGCATCGTAATTGTTATCGTATGTTGTGTTTGAAATGTGTAGTTGATGTTCTGACATTTAAACTAGGTGATTTGAGGTCAATTTTAATTTCACGGACCGATTTACACATGCGGTGATATCCAGTCCAGACCGGAGACCGAATTTAGGTAGGCATATCACTACGACACGTAGCTCGTTCACTTTTAGCGTAGTGTTGTCGTTCCTCCCACTAGCGCTACGTGATCAACTACTGTTGAAAACCGGGGCGAGAAATGTCATTCCCGACGGCGTTTGGTGTCGGGATAGTAAAATTATTATATCTTTCAAATATCAGTACCTACCAGATTGTTTCGTCCCTATATAATTCTAACTGTGATTTAGGCATAGTAAAATAAATATCATGTTTCACGTCCGGACTTTTTAAAAAAAGTCAAAAGCAACAACGATATTCATATGAATATTTTACAGATTAGAATACATGTAATAAATAAATACCAAAAAAATTAAAAAAACATTGTAAAACTAGAGGAAAACATTTCAATTAGCAATAATACATGGTAAATCATTTAATTTGTGGTGAGGTTGCTTGTTTTGACTTTTTACAAGCAATAACAAATAAATTGGGCTGTAAATGTTGAAAAGAGATTGTTTTGAATTTTTCTCATTCTTTAACATGGGCCAAAGTTACCCCACTTTTCGCTTCTTTTTTCAGTAAATGCTGGTCTGTGTCAAATTAATGAAGAATGCAAATAAAAAATAATTGGGTATTGTTTTGTCATAGCCTCATAGGTAAATTGTCTATCCAACCCAGGGCTGGAACTTCAGATTTTTTAACACCAGTCAGTCGGACAGGTAACTAACAAAAACACCTGCCTGACAGAAATCCCACAAGCCAGTTTAACTCACACTGTGAGTTTGAACACTTTTACCAGTCAGTGGTCGGGTACTTTTGCATCTTCACCAGCCCGGTGCAAAAGTTGCGCTGCTCGGTATGGCACACAAGTGCTTTTTCCAGGCCTGATCCAACCACAACATAAAAGTTGCTGAATATACCCACATGTAGGTGAGCCAGTTGCAATTTGTTGAAGAAATAAATGTGTCCTAAAATACCTAAAAATTAAAAAAAACCCACCTGCAGCTTAGTGTGTTTAGGTCGGTTCCAAATACACATCATAATAGCAGGGCAATATGTTGTTGTAATTACATCAAATTAAAAAAAATGTCACTATGAAACTGATCAAACTGTTCTCAAAATTTGACAAATAAACTCTTTTATTTTGGTGGGCCAAAGTTATCCCCATTCTACGGTACTGCTTATTATCCCTTTAAGCAGCCTGCACTTTGCCATGTACCCCTAGGCTACATATGATATTACTATTTGCTACCGCTTAGCCATGATTTACATATGATACTGAATCTTCAAAAATATGGACGTTGCTCAAAAACTAACACCCCAAGCTATGCACCTGACAAAACAGGGGGATTCTTTAATCGTGGCATCCACAATATGCTGCAGTGCAGGCTATGGCTGGAGGCCAGAGGGTCTGGGCCATGACTAAAAACTTGGTATGTGGGTAGCAGTGGTTTCTGATTCCCGTGATCGTAGCAGTTATATGTCCATATTTGATGTAATTTCTCACAGTGAGTTAATGGGATTATATGTTTTGTTTTATTACTTTCTAGTCGAACAGACACCTCAAACAGTAGCAGCAACCGAACCTGTGCAAACAGAAATAGCTGTAAGTATTGACAGAATATTTGATTTAAAAAAGGAATAACTGTGGCTTATACCTGGGGGAAGATCACTCTCTCTCTCTCTCTCCCATCAAACAGCTACCCATGTTCGTCCAAGCACCTCTGGAATGGATCCTTAATTGCTTTAAACACAAGACCATTTTGATGCTTAAAGACTCTACCCAGATTCTACCCTAAACGGTTCACTCACCCTCAGTTAAAATTTAATGCGAGAAAGACTGGAGCCATTATCATTATCACAAATTTCTATATTTGTATTCATTCAATGCATACGACCACCATTAACAAAATAACACAATCCAAATATTGTTTTTCCTGTCATCTCCATTGTATATTCAACTCGCAATTGCTAACCGTAAATTGTTGATGGATTTGTCTAAAACGCACCCCTTCCAGAAATGCAGTCAAAAAGTCATGTACATGTAGCAAACTATTTATCCTAATATCAATGTTTGTCTTGGATACAGATGTGTAGCTGTTGGATGCCAAATAACCCAACCCCAATTATTTTGAAAACACTAAGGTTTTAGAAAAGAAGTGTTTCTGATTGTCCATGCATGACCCTCTTTTTATGTAAGCAAATACAAAGCTCATTAACTATCAGTATTTTTTTAATTACAAAAATAACTATATATCCTCCAATATATCCCTGCTAGTCAACCAATGCACTAAATAACAAAGAGTGGGTGAGTTGCCTGTTGCTTTTCACCCATAAACATTTTTTCTCTGAAGTGAAAAATATGGGAACATTTAGACTATAGGCCGTGCATGTTTTATTCCTTCAGAAAACAAATCTAGCACTCTCCATATAGGGCACAGATGAAATGTGGCTTAAAATGAAGCTAATATATGCCTGATCAATATTTTACCTTATCCCACGTTCGTAGGTTGCACATTATGACCCTAGACCTCGATTTAGGGTCAAAGGTCACATGTGTTTAAATGGGAAGTCAAAAACTAAATTTAACATGGTAAAAAAACTAAAAAATGAGCTATTGACTATAAAAAGTATGTTTTATTGTTGGGATGAGTGTTTTAAACAAAAAAGTCAATCACAACTTTGATCGTAGATCAATAGTTTTTGAACTGTAACCTTTTGAAAAAGACAAGTTGGCCAAAATAAAAATGACATGTTATCATCAATAAAAAAATATTTTGACTCAATGTGAATTGATAAACCATGTTATAATGTTGGTTTATAGATGAACTTTACATTAAAAGACATTTCAAAAGTCAATGGTGTCCGCATGCCATGGCAAACAGCTTTAATATCCTTCAAATTCATCGAAAATGGGTAAAATCTGAGTCAAATTTAAAGGATTTGAAGGATATTAAAGCTGGTTGCCATGGCATCAACATACCATTGATTTTTGAAATGTGTTGTAATGTAAGGTACATCTATATACCAACATTATAACATGGTTTATCAATTCATAATGAGTCAAAATATTTTTTTAATGATGATATCATGTCATTTTTGTGCCAATTTTGCGAAAATATGACCAAAAGTGTCTATTTTGGCCAACTTGTAATTTTCTAAAGGTCACAGTTCAAAAACTATTGATCTACGATCAAAGTTGTGATTGACTTTTTTGTTTAAAGGTAGATGACCCGACCCGATCACATTTTCGTAACACAGAATTATTTCAAACATACGGAGATTTTCATATCATATGAAAGCTCGTATTTTTCTCATCATCATACTGAAATTTGACGGCCTAAATCGGTATAATTACGGAGAAATCGATGAAATAACGTCGAATTACCGCGAATGGTGGTATACCACCGATATAGTTTGTGTACTACTCAATGGGTACAGTTCACAGCATCTTGTGCGTGTAAAATAAGAACCATTAGAGCTATGCAACTCAAACTTTGGAACACGACTTTTTTAAGGATGACCTTTCATGTAGAATAGAAAACTTCCAAGTTGAAAATCGAAATGTGATCGGGTCATCTACCTTTAAAACACTTATCCCAACAATATAATATACTTTTTATAGTCAATAGCTCATTTTTAGGTCGTCCGTAGGAAGAGACCTTATGGCAGCATCCTTCGTGTGTAGTCTGTCTGTGTGTGTGTGTGTAGTGTGTGTGTAGTGTGTGTCAACAATTTGGTATACACTTTTTGTTACAATTTGGTATACACTTTTTGTTTTGTCCATTTCTTTTCCATACAATGTCCAATTGCAATCAAACTTCGGTCATAGATGCAACATTGGAACCTTCATATGTTAATGAGGTCAAAGGTCACATACCAAGGTCAAAGGTCATCCGAGGTCAAGATGTATATGTAAAAGTGGCTGCATATGTAAAATTGATTACATTTGTCCATTTCTTTTCCATACAATGACCAATTGTAACCAAACTTTGGTCATAGATACAACATGGAAACCTTCATATGTTAATGAGGTCAAAGGTCACATACCAAGGTCAAAGGTCATCTGAGGTCAAGATGTAAATGTAGAAATGGCTGCATATGTAAAATTGATTACATTTTTCCATTTCTTTTCCATACAATGTCCAATTGCAATCAAACTTCGGTCATAGATGCAACATGGGAACCTTCATATGTTAATGAGGTCAAAGGTCACATACCAAGGTCATCCGAGGTCAAGCTGCATATGTAGAATTGATTACATTTGTCCATTTCTTTTCCATACAATGACCAATTGTAACCTAACTTTGGTCATAGATACAACATGGAAACCTTCATATGTTAATGAGGTCAAAGGTCACATACCAAGGTCAAAGGTCATCTGAGTTCAAGATGTAAATGTAGAAATGGCTGCATATGTAAAATTGATTACATTTTTCCATTTCTTTTCCATACAATGACCAATTGCAACCAAACTTCAGTCATAGATACAACATGGAAACCCGCATATGTTAATGAGGTCAAAGGTCGCATAGAAAGGTCAAAGGTCATCTGAGGTCAAGATGTAAAATTTAGTACACTTTTTTTGTTGTCTCTTGTTCATTTTTTTTGGTCTATTGTTCATTTTTCCATACAATGACCAATTGCAACCAAACTTGGGTCACGGATGCAACATGGAAACATTCATATGTTAATTAGGTCAAAGGTCACATACAAAGGTCATATGAGGTCAAGATGTAAAATTAGCTGCATATGTAAAATTAATTACATTTAAACAGGTGAAGTACAATTGCAACCAAACTCCAGGATGTTTATTTTATTTTTTATATCCTGGATCCGCTAGTGGTCTAACCTCTTTCTTTCTAGATGCCTGTGGTTTGAGATCCACCTTGTTTTTAATCTACCCATATAAACGGACGACCTATTTGGGACCGCTGTCCCTATTTTTTAGTTTTTTTACCATGTTAAATTTAGTTTTTGACTTCCCATTGAAACACATGTGACCTTTGACCCTAAATCGAGGTCTAGGGTCATAACGTGCAACCTACGAACGTGGGATAAGGTAAAATATTGACCAGGCATATATTAGCTTCATTTTAAGCCACATTTCATCTGTGCCCTACATGGGAGAGTGCTAGATTGATTGATACAGACCTACGTCCCAGTGTCTAATTGTTTAACGGCCTGTCACACTGTGCTAGCACAACTTTTTGAACCAACACTTTGGTGTGCACTCTCGATAATTTTACCTGATGAAATTACTGTCATAAGTGTAACTCATGAAATTTTTTTACCAAGGACAGACCATAAATTTTCCCAAAACTGCTCTATCCAAAATAAGATACAAAGAGTGAAGGTTTGTATTTTCTCCTTTGATTGATTCCACCTCCCCCAACAACAACAACAACAACAACAAACAAACAACTGAAATATATAAATTTCACTCAACCTAACAAAAAAATTGATTTACATGTACTACTACCATAATTCATGACTAGAACCATTTTGAGCCATCATTTATTTTAGTGGTATTTTTTCAGAGCCAGAAAATTTCTCGGGGAATGGAACTTTGAAAATTACCCTTCAAGAAGAAATGTTCCCTTCAAATGTGAATCCTAATTTTAGAAATTGTGAAAAGCAAGTGCAAAATTTCTGTAAAACCATTATTGACAACATCATATATCCGCCAATAACCATCCTAACCATTATTTTTCTAACACTTATGGACACTCACAGCCTGTGATAACAGAATCACCTCATGCAGAACATGGCTTGACCGAAAATATTCAGAAGATTGCAGTAAGTGAAAAGATAGAGGCCGAGAAGACAGTTCGCTCCAAGGTTGACCTGCAGTCCCTGACAACTAGGGCATACTTGGATCAGACAGTTGTACCGATACTACTTCAAGGAATGTCGTCTTTGGCGAAAGAAAGGTGGGTTGAATGAAATGTCAGTCGCCTCAAAGTAGCAAGTGCCGTAGACAGAGAGTCCTCAAGTGGCATAGTTAAAAGTGAGGTGTGGGAGTTCTTTTCACTCCACCAGAAATCTTGTTTTGCATACATGTAGTTGTTTGATTAAAACATCTGTCATTAGAAATAGAACAACTGGAGTAATTTTCCTCTAATTAAGATTTTATATTATTTGAAGTGCACAATCAGAATCAAAATGGTTGTTTTGCCAATTCAGTTTTGCAGAGGTTCAAATATAACTCTGCTGGTTTACTTTAGGCACAAACAAATTGTGTGTGTTGCCCTCAAGTGCCAACAAATTTGAAGTCTGATCGGTCGGTTGATTTTCCTTTTTTTTCTTCTTTTTTTTTCTTCTTTTTTTTTTGCTGACAAATATTACTGACAGACCGTGGTTCATGACAAGACAATATTGATAAAATGTCAATTTAACTAATGTTTCTAGTGTGATAATAGTTTAAAAGCAATCTATTCAAGCAAACTTATTCATTTCAAGCAGACAATAGGTATATTAAGTAACATATAAATCTTACTGACTACTGAGGGCAACACAACTATAATTTTGTTGGCTTTACTAGCCCTCTCCATCATAGCAAATTCCTGGCTATGCCACCGACACTCAGATGATTAATATTGCAACCAATACAGATGCACATATTGTTATGCTTAGATGTTCAATTAGATAGATAGCATAGCTGTGCTATTATATGCTGCTGTTTGTATGAGGGTGAAAGAAAGAAATGACTGAAAACCATTTTGAAAACAAATTGTAACATTTTCAAGGGAAGTGAAAGTGGTGTGTTTATTTCTATATCATTTAAAAAAAGAAAGAAAAATAGAATAGAATTCTGATTACTGAAGCCAACATCCTTAAGATTTTAATTGTCAAAAATCACCAAAAGATCTACCATTTGCAAATGTTTTGAAAGTTGATATTGATATTTCAGGTGCTACCTAACACTCTTAACGTTCTTAAATGCTAATGATTGCAGATAAGTCAATATTTTGAATGTTTTAAAATAATCAGTAAATAATTACACCCACCCTCCCAAAAATGTAAACTGTTTTTGTGACAGATTCCATATCATAATATGCACTTGATTTGTCATTGTATAAATTCTCTCTCTTTTTTCAGACCACCAAATCCAATAGAATACCTAGCCGCCTACCTACTGAAAAACAAGGACCAGTTTGAAGCTTAAGGGGTGGATCAGGATCTCAGTCACATCAGTTAACAACACAACAGAACTAAGACGTATGGCCATTGATTCTGATCATGGCCTTTATAATAAAACCAGCACTGATTTTAATAGTAATCCAACCAGGGTGACGTGCTGGGGATTTTCATAATGGCGCACAAATCTTTATACATTTTAAAATTGCTGTGGATTTTTTACTATATGTATGACTGTGTGGACGAATATAATGCTAGTCGTGTATGAGTAATATGAGACTTGTAACTAGTCATGTCATATCTGCCTGTAAAGTGAAGTGGCATACTGTAGAGATATGCTTGTACATTGCTATTATGCCAGACACTGAGAATATAATACTGCCTTTCAAATAAGTAGTAGGGGACATATCATATATGACCTTTGACCTGATCTGATTAACAGTTAGATATTTCTGTCAATAAATATAAGAAATCTATATTATGTTAAACATTCATAGTGTATTACACACAGATCTTGTAGTGTGTATAAAATATGCCTTGACAATCTTGCTTTGAAATGGTCAGTATTATTTTAAAAAAACCTTCAGATCCTTTATATTGATAGATATTGTTCTCTTTTTGTCCACAACTTCTGTACTTGTATAATCAAGATAGAGAGTTTAATTTATGAAACATATGTGTTTTGAATGTTTATACAATTACACAACTAACCACCACTTCAGCTTTTTAGGTTTATTTCCAATGTGTAATGTGAATATGCATTTTTGTTTCTTTTTGTGAAATGTGTAATTTTGCTTGTGAATAGGCATTATGTCCAGTGAGTTTAGGTTGCTTTATGTACCGTGTAGATAATTGTAGTAATAAACGAGGCTCCTGCCATATAACAAACGGAGGCTTATAATTCAGATTTGAAAGTATGGAGTGTATTCACTGCAATAAATTGATCAACAAATTTAAAATGGATACCATTTTAGTAGTGTATGTAAGTCTGCTGTGATCTTTATTTCAATTGTAGGAACGTCAGTGAGTTATCTGCCAGGTTAAAGCGACTGTAATCAAGCAAACCGAGTCTGACATCAAAGATATGGCGTTTTGAGTTTCTACTTCAATTGTATTGGTTATTTGTACTGCTACATTTTGCTGAAAACCCCATTATAAATATATAATTTTCAAAGAATGAGAAATTGAAGGGTTTTAACAATTGAAAAAAAGAAGAAATTCTAGCCTTTATTAAGTTGCAGCTTAAAATCAATATTCCTGACTTGCGACTCATTTTGCTTGATCACATCGCATATGGACCATTTCGGGTATAGAGCAATAAGGGGCGAACCTGTTACTCTGTTCTGAAATTTGAAGGTAATCCAAAGTTTAAAAATTGCAATTCTGGTTCATATACATTTACATTGTTGAAAATTTGAATAACAAAAATCTTAATAGCTTGTGTGGTAAATCACATTGTTCGTCTGTTTTCAGTGATAAATTCAATATCTGAAGAATTGTTATTGAACTGTGGAAGCACTATTTAAAAAAAAACCCTAGCAAGGGATTGTGACATGTTCTAGGGCAGGGGTTCTCAACCTGGGGGTCATTTGGGGTTTTCCAGGGGGTCATGAAGGGCTCATAAATATAGGTTTTGGAGGAACCGTGTTACATTTCGCTTTTAAAAAGCTTAGAAACACCCAAAAGAAACGTTCAAATATGCAAAATTTCCTGCTCGCTACGCTCGCATCCAAACTAAGCAGTTTCATTTATTATATCCGGCTGGTGTTTTTATTCAATTATTGTTTTGGGGGTCACGGTCCTGACCATGAATGTCGAAAGGGGTCGTGGGGAAAAAAAGGTTGAGAACCACTGTTCTAGGGTTTAATAGGGTTAGGGTTAAAATTGTGTGAAGCGCGCATAAGCATCTAAGTGCTGCGTGCTTGTTCTTTCAATTACTAAAGTAAATGATGAGATCATATTTGGTCTAGTCTAGAAGATGACCCATTGATCTTTCAAGTTCCTGATGCTGATAGAACAGCGTCATGCATTTTAAATCTTTAAACAAGCCCTGTTGGAAAGATGTTTTCTTACAAATCCATGGTAAAAAACAACAAAAATTAAGAAAATTAGGCTAATTAATGCACTTAATTAATTTTTTGAAGTTCATGCACTTTACTAAATGTAATGCCACTTGGTGTATATGTTAGCTATAATACAACTCTCCTTAATTCCTGTGCTGCGGGAATCTAATGGAGTTTTCAATAAATAACTAGAGCAAAAACAAACAAGGTATTTAAAAAAAACTGGACGGGGGAGATAGAAGACTGTTGAAAGTAGGCTTGAGTTATCCCGTGCTTTTTCTCTTACGTGACACGGGTCATTCTATACGTGCGTGTCACGGGTACCCGTATCCCGTAAGTCTCACTCTCCGTGAATTCCCAAACCCAACCCACAGTAGAGCCCAAGCCCCGTAATAACCTGCATAGTGCATACCACCACGCAGCGTTCGATTTAACCAATGTAGCATCACGAAATACGACACACTTTTGAACACTAATGCACAAATATGTAGCAAAAAGTGCTACGCCAAAAGATTCCCTACTTGATCTCTGATCACGTACCATCAAAGCCAAACCTAAAGATTGAGTGTCATCTTCAAATAACTAAAACAAAGTATGGTAAATCTTGAAATATCGGCGGTTCATTTTCACTTTCGTCCAGAGTTAAAAATCCCATTGGTTTACACGTACTTGCGCAGAATTTTTCTGTCGGTTTAAAATGTGTACAAAATGGCGGAGTTCTGCGCATCTCGGAGAAGTAATAATCATGACGTCACTTCTAGTCTTGTTTTCGTGTCGCATGGCAAAGGTCGAGGGGTTGTTGCCATATCATTGGGCTAATCATATTGAAGGGTTCACCTAGACTGTAACTCTCAGCCGCCCTCTTATGTCGCTATCTTGCAGGCTCCGATATTTGTACAGCTTTAGCGTCCGTACGGTAATATTGATGACTGGGGGATGTAGCCTAGGGTTCGCCATAATCATTGGGCTAATTGCGAGACCAAGGCAACACGGAACAAAGAGGCCGTGGACTCAGTGACTCAGTATATTACTAAATCATATAATATAATACAAAATAGCATCCAAATAGCTTAGTATATTACTAAATGGCATCCAAATAGCTGAAATAACTTACTGTGTCCTCTTACCTTCATATTATAACAATATCAATTACATTTTACAACATAATCGCTTCAGAAGATGATTAATGCAAGTTATTAATATTAGCAAATGCCGCGAATTTTAGGGGTTTGTGAAAAGGTTACGACTTAGAAACGTCGTTTCAAATGACGGGGTCGCTAATCTCCCCCGTCAAAAACTAATTTTTTATAAAATTTTTATCTAGGGAGTCAAAAAAACCCAATATAAAACAAAAGAAAATAGACTGCCCTCTGTTGGCCAAAAAACAATACAAAACAAAAGAATTCAAAAAGGATTTTTGAAAATAAAATTGTCATATCTAGAAAACCGTAGCTCCGATCAATCTCAAATTTCAGATTATTGTCATTGTGGAGCTCGGCAAGCTCTATTAAAATATCAAATAAAAAAATAGCCATAGGAACAACCTTAAGTAAGTGCAGGCATGATATTTTGTATAATAGATACAAATCTAAAAGTAGATATTTTAAACTCCTAAAAGTATATATTTTTGCCTAAATGTTCCTTTATTGTATAGACAATGTTATGCAAAAGTCTGCTGTTTTTTAATATTCCATGGAATTTAAGATTTTATTCACCTGATGAATAATATACCGACAGTGACATTTTAGGTTAAAAAAACGAAGAAAAAAAACCCTGTTTTACAGGCGGACGGACCTGTCAAGTAGGGTGGTCTGTCTTTTTTCTTCTTTTTTTGACATAAAATGTCACCAAAATTCGGCAATTGTTTTACAAATTTGTGAGAAAAAAACTTGACAGATTTCCGACCAATAATGGCTGAATGCAAAAAAGTGGGACGGTCAGGCCCGTAAAACAGGTTTTTTTTTCATCACCTTAGTGGCAATCTTTTGTTTAAGATTGGCCCTTAAGTGCTTGACCTGCGGTCTTGAAAATTGCACAAGCTCATTCTTGAATTAAATTTTCCAGTGTTTAGTGCAACAAAAGGCTATCTGCATTTTTGGCCAAAATAGGATTTTGGTATCGAAATGATACGCATAATCAGGAACCTAATTTTCCTAATGATTTATAATTGCACATCATTCTATTGTAACAATTATAATCTTATAACTTGTCAAAACCAGAAGGTAACAATGATGGGTACAAATCTTTAATTCACTTTTTTTTAAATAGCCGAAATGCAGATAGCCCTTTGTTGCACTAAACCAGGGCCCTTGGAAGTATATTTTGTATGGGTGCTGTAAATTTGTAAGTCTTCACTACTATGGCGTGGGTTCCCGGCGTGGGGTCCAGGGGCGAAGCCCTTTGCAGGGCTTTAGGGGGCAAAGCGCGCAAAAATTACCATATTTTAAACTAAAATGGTCCAGAAAACGTTCATGAAGCCATCTTGTTATGCTTGAATAATCAAACATTGAAACTTATACGTGCGAAGTGCTAAAAAATGTCCACTTTTTAACTAAAATGGTCCCGAAAACATTCCGGAAGCCATCTTGTTATGCTTGAATAATTAAATGAAGCCATCTTGTTATGCTTGAATAATTAAAGATTGAAACTTATATGTGCGAAGTGCTAAAAAATGTCCACTTTTTAACTAAAATGGTCCCGAAAACATTCCGGAAGCCATCTTGTTATGCTTGAATAATTAAATGAAGCCATCTTGTTATGCTTGAATAATTAAAGATTGAAACTTATACGTGCGAAGTGCTAAAAAATGTCCACTTTTAAACTAAAATGGTCCCGAAAACCTTCCGGAAGCCATCTTGTTATGCTTTTGAATAATTAAATGAAGCCATCTTGTTATGCTTGAATAATTAAAGATTGAAACTAATATGTGCGAAGCGCGCAAAAATGTCCACTTTTTTAAAACTAAAATGGTCCCGAAAACTTTCCTGAAGCCATCTTGTTATCTTGTTATGCTTAAATAATAAAATATTGAACATAATTACGCGCGAAGCGTGCAAAAAGTACCAGTTTTTGTCTCGCCTGATGTAATCAGAAAGAGACTATGTTATCACTATTTCTGTCCGGCGTCCGCCGTCCGCCGTATGCCGTCCGCCGTGTGCTAAGAAATACCTTTGTGACACGATATCTGGAGATCCGTAAGGCCTATCGTGATGGGACTTGGTGGAGGGAAGGGGGGTGGTGCGTTCTGTTGCTGATTGATTTTTCAAGGTCATCGGGGGTCATACAAGGTCATCGGGGTCAAATATGCTTAAAACTTTTGAGACGCGTTGTGACGCGATATCTAGAGATCCGTAAGGCCTATCTTGATAGGACTTGATGTCAGGGAAGGGGGTGGGGTGTTCTTTTGCTGATTAGATTTTCAAGGTCATTGGAGGTCATTCAAGGTCATCGGGGTCAAATATGGGGTCAAATAAGATCCGTAAGGCCGATCTTGATGGGATTTGGTGGAGGGAAGGGGGTGGTGTGTTCTTTTTGCTGATTAAATTTTCAAGGTCATCGGAGGTCATTCAAGGTCATCGGGGGTCAAATATGGGGTCAAATAGATCAGTAAGGCCTATCTTGATGGGATTTGGTGGAGGGAAGGGGGGTGGTGTGTTCTTTTTGCTGACTAAATTTTCAAGGTCACCAGAGGTCATCGGGGTCAAATATGGGGTCAAATAGATCAGTAAGGCCTATCTTGATGGGATTTGGTGGAGGGAAGGGGGGGGGGGGTGTTCTTTTTGTTGATTAATTTTTCGGGGTCATCGGGGGTCAAATATGGGGTCAAATAGATCAGTAAGGCCTATCTTGATGGGATTTGGTGGAGGGAAGGGGGGTGGTGTGTTCTTTTTGTTGATTAATTTGTCGGGGTCATTGGGGGTCAAATAGATCAGTAAGGCCTATCTTGATGGGATTTGGTGGAGGGAAGGGGGGTGGTGTGTTCTTTTTGTTGATTCATTTGTCGGGGTCATTGGGGGTCAAATATGGGGTCAAATAGATCAGTAAGGCCTATCTTGATGGGATTTGGTGGAGGGAAGGGGGGTGGTGTGTTCTTTTTGTTGATTAATTTTTCGGGGTCATTGGGGGTCAAATAGATCAGTAAGGCCTATCTTGATGGGATTTGGTGGAGGGAAGGGGGGTGGTGTGTTCTTTTTGTTGATTAATTTTTCGGGGTCATCGGGGGTCAAATATGGGGTCAAATAGATCAGTAAGGCCTATCTTGATGGGATTTGGTGGACGGAAGGGGGATGGTGTGTTCTTTTTGTTGATTAATTTTTCGGGGTCATCGGGGGTCAAATATGGGGTCAAATAGATCAGTAAGGCCTATCTTGATGGGATTTGGTGGACGGAAGAGGGATGGGGTGTTCTTTTTGTTGATTATTTTTTCGGGGTCATCTGGGGTCAAATATGGGGTCAAATAGATCAGTAAGGCCTATCTTGATGGGATTTGGTGGACGGAAGAGGGATGGTGTGTTCTTTTTGTTGATTAATTTTTCGGGGTCATCGGGGGTCAAATATGGGGTCAAATAGATCAGTAAGGCCTATCTTGATGGGATTTGGTGGAGGGAAGGGGGGTGGTGTGTTCTTTTTGTTGATTAATTTTTCGGGGTCATCGGGGTCAAATATGGGGTCAAATAGATCAGTAAGGCCTATCTTGATGGGATTTGGTGGAGGGAAGGGGGGTGGTGTGTTCTTTTTGTTGATTAATTTTTCGGGGTCATCGGGGGTCAAATAGATCAGTAAGGCCTATCTTGATGGGATTTGGTGGACGGAAGAGGGATGGTGTGTTCTTTTTGTTGATTAATTTTTCGGGGTCATTGGGGGTCAAATATGGGGTCAAATAGATCAGTAAGGCCTATCTTGATGGGATTTGGTGGAGGGAAGGGGGTGGTGTGTTCTTTTTGTTGATTAATTTTTCGGGGTCATCAGGGGTCAAATAGATCAGTAAGGCTTATCTTGATGGGATTTGGTGGACGGAAGAGGGATGGGGTGTTCTTTTTGTTGATTAATTTTTCGGGGTCATCGGGGGTCAAATATGGGGTCAAATAGATCAGTAAGGCCTATCTTGATGGGGATTTGGTGGACGGAAGAGGGATGGTGTGTTCTTTTTGTTGATTAATTTTTCGGGGTCATTGGGGGTCAAATATGGGGTCAAATAGATCAGTAAGGCCTATCTTGATGGGATTTGGTGGACGGAAGAGGGATGGGGGGTTCTTTTTGTTGATTATTTTTTCGGGGTCATCGGGGGTCAAATATGGCGTCAAATAGATCAGTAGGGCCTATCTTGATGGGATTTGGTGGAGGGAAGGGGGGTGGTGTGTTCTTTTTGTTGATTATTTTTCGGGGTCATCGGGGGTCAAATAGATCAGTAAGGCCTATCTTGATGGGATTTGGTGGACGGAAGAGGGATGGTGTGTTCTTTTTGTTGATTAATTTTTCGGGGTTATCGGGGTCAAATATGGGGTCAAATAGATCAGTAAGGCCTATCTTGATGGGATTTGGTGGAGGGAAGGGGGGTGGTGTGTTCTTTTTGTTGATTTATTTTTCGGGGTCATCGGGGGTCAAATATGGGGTCAAATAGATCAGTAAGGCCTATGGGGGGTGGTGTGTTCTTTTTGTTGATTTATTTTTCGGGGTCATCGGGGGTCAAATATGGGGTCAAATAGATCAGTAAGGCCTATCTTGATGGGATTTGGTGGAGGGAAGGGGGGTGGTGTGTTCTTTTGGTTGATTAATTTTTCGGGGTCATCGGGGGTCAAATATGGGGTCAAATAGATCAGTAAGGCCTATCTTGATGGGATTTGGTGGAGGGAAGGGGGGGGTGGTGTGTTCTTTTTGTTGATTAATTTTTCGGGGTCATCGGGGGTCAAATAGATCAGTAAGGCCTATCTTGATGGGATTTGGTGGAGGGAAGGGGGTGGTGTGTTCTTTTGGTTGATTAATTTTTCGGGGTCATCGGGGGTCAAATATGGGGTCAAATAGATCAGTAAGGCCTATCTTGATGGGATTTGGTGGAGGGAAGGGGAGGTGGTGTGTTCTTTTTGTTGATTAATTTTTCGGGGTCATCTGGGTCAAATATGGGGTCAAATAGATCAGTAAGGCCTATCTTGATTGGATTTGGTGGAGGGAAGGGGGGTGGTGTATTCTTTTTGCTGATTAAATTTTCAAGGTCATCGGAGGTCATTCAAGGTCATCTGGGGTCAAATAAGATCCGTAAGGCCTATCTTGATGGGATTTGGTGGACGGAAGAGGGATGGTGTGTTCTTTTTGTTGATTAATTTTTCGAGGTCATCAGAGGTCATCTGGGGTCAAATAAGATTGGTAAGGCCTATCTTGATGTGATTTGGTGGAGGGAAGGGGGTTGGTGTGTTCTTTTTCCTGATTAAATTTTCAAGGTCATCAGAGGTCATCTGGGGTCTAATAAGATCTGTAAGGCCTATCTTGATGTGATTTGGTGTAGGGAAGGGGGTTGGTGTGTTCTTTTTGTTGATTAAATTTTTCAAGGTATTACATCCCTTGCATTAACTACAATGCATACCTCTGTGACAGTGCTACATTGTATCATATGTTTCATCAGCATTTCTTTCAAGTCACTTTTGATGAACAGGCGAGACGCGCCGTTCGAGAACCGCCTTGTTTAACTAAATGGTCCAGAAAACGTTCCTGAAGCCATCTTGTTATAAATGCTTGAATAATGAAATATTGAACATAATTATGCGCGAAGCGTGAACAAAATTCCAGCTTTTAACTAAAATGGTCCAGAAAACTTCCAGAAAATCTTGTTATGCTTAAATAATTAAACATTGAAACTAATGTTTGAATCAACAATCCAGTTCTTTAAACTAAAATGGTCCCAAAAATGTTCTTGAAGCCATCTTGTTATGCTTGAATTATTGACCCAATGCTATAATAGTCAGCGTCATAATGCTATGGACATATTCCACCAATGCGTGCGTAAACTCGGTAAGTGCATACTGGACACTTTCAAAAAATGACCACCCGTCCTGATCGGTCAATCATGAAATCGTCACGTGCATGCATGCAGTTGTTCGTGCATTTCATGCATCTGAAAGCAGCTCCGCAAACAACAAAACACGCTCACTTAAAATAGATTGAATTTCGTCCATAGCTTTATGACAGTGATTATAATGGAGCAAAGCAATACCGTATTATCCCTATTAAGCGCCCAGGGCGGTTAGCAAAGTCATTTTGGGTGGGCTGGGCGCTTATTATGTTACCTTTTTTAAACTCATTTATCGTACTAAATAAAATGTACAAGTGGTCATTTAAAGATGCTGACCATTTGATGGTCATTTGAAGATGCTGACCATTTGATGGTCATTTGAAGATGCTGACCATTTTATGTACTAAATACAATGTACAAGTGGTAGTTTGAGAAGGCTGCGACCACTTGACGTACTAACGAAAATGTACAATTGGTCATTTGAGGAGGCTGACCATTTCATGTACTAAATGAAATATATGTACAAGTGGTCATTTGAGGATGCTGACCATTTGAAAAGGTGTGGCGCTTATAAGGGATTGCTTGTTGGTAGTTATTGAGAAAAACAGGGGTGGGCGCTTATAAGGTCCTGGGCGCTTAATAGGGATAATACGGTATATTAAGTGATCCTAACAAGCTAGCTGCATACACAACTGCTCGCCTATATCTGTTTAAAAGCATATTTGTATTGAGCTGCCTCTTTGATTGTTAGGTATTTATACAGTTCTAGCAAAATGCCAAATTTCAGGCCATTTCACAAATATCAAGGACATTGACATCCCTATATCTGTGCCAAGACCCATACATAGTTTACAGCAGTGGTTCCCAACCTTTTTCTGGTGGTGACCCCATTTCAGAAACCAGCATCAGAGCGCGACCCCTCACAGAACAAAGTCACCAGTGGCGCCATTAGCATAATAAATTGGGTGGGGAGGGTCGGGGGGGGGGGGGGAGGGGCAAGAAACCATTTAGGTGGGGGCAAGAATTGAAAAATGCGCGCTATTTGTTTTGCCATTTTACGCTAAAACTGTCAAATTTGGTCTAATTCTAACTAATTTGTTAAGCAAATTGCAACATTTGGTCTTATTTTACCTAATATGGTGATAAAATGTGCGCGCAGCGCGCCAAAATTTGATATTTTATGCTAAAATAGTCAAATGTGGTCAAATTTTAACCTTTTGAAATGTGCTACCATAATATTTGCTATATACAGTACAGTACAGTACAGTACACTTTAAGTACAGTACAAAAACATAACATTTTAGTTTGGTTAAATTAGGCTAGTCCGCGACCCCACAAAAAGTGCGTCGCGACCCCAACTGGGGTCGCGCCCCATAGGTTGGGAACCACTGGTTTACAGGGAGTGAAAGTATAGTTGACATAGAGACTACTACTTTTTCAAAATCGTTAATTATAAGGGGCTACATTTTCTTACTGCAGGAATCGTTCAGGTTCAGCATTACTCATCACTCACTCATCTCACTCTTGTGTGTGGGCATACTGTAAAGCATGAAATGTTTGCTTGTATCAAAATTTCGCGAGTGAAACTAAGTCGCCAAATTGTCATGGACGCGAATGTTTTGATTTTGATTTTTGTAATGACTATATATATATATACTCAACACATTCGCAAAATGTTCATGATTATCTTTACGTTATTTGGTCATTTAGTATTATATCGATACATCTCTCAATGCCCCTTTAACCACCTTTGGCAGTAATTCACTGCATTTTGGCATATAACGTCTAAATGGAACATCCTGTGCCTAAGATTTTACAGAAATCGGTTTTCTACTGTTATCACAATATGTTGATGATGTTGATGTGAAAAAGCATTCACCTTTTATTGTTGAAGAATGAAAAAACCACTCGCACATGATAAGTTCCGATTTCATCACATTTATTGTGCATTTTATGCATAATATTTACACCTTGGAGGTAGCATGTACACAATTATGATGTGAAACTGCAAGTTCATTTAAAACATGAACATGAAATCTACTATTATAATTACTTTAACTTTTTAAGAATCCTTGACCAGTTTAAAGCATATTCACAACCTTTGTTACATAAAATGTGTGCACCTACATGTACACTGATAATCACAATGTAATACAATGTCAACCCTGTTCACAATTACTCTTTATGTTCCCTAAGGACTGGTCATAATGTTGTTAATTGCAGTCATCTGACCACAGGTATATAGAGCCATTACTTGTCAGGCAGTTGGTAGTGATTTGAATGCCCAGCCCTCTTAGTGAACACAAAAGTTGGTAACCATGATCTTTCTAAATATTGCTGAAAAGGGATATAATTTCAAGTATCAGTGCAGACCTTGAATTCATGAAAATAGGGGGTATTTTATGAATCAGTCTCCACAAAATTCAGAAAAAGGGGCATCTCATGGAATTTGTACACGATTCTTCTCAAATCCTAGGCTGCTCCTGCCCAGTATTGTTTAATTATTTGATAAGAACATGGTAACAAATCTACCATTTAATAATAATAATAATAATAATACCGTTCTTATATAGCGCTTTCGACAATGCAAGCACAGTCCCAAAGCGCTTTTTAAATCAATTATTATCGCTGCCAGTTTAGATATCAGAATCCTTTGGTCGCTACACTTAGGCGGCTACCAGTCGACAAGTGCACAAGCCTATCAGCACTACTTAGATTTTGATATCCTAACAGCTCCCCAAATATCGCTTGGGTCGACGAAGCAATTGAGACTAAGTACCTTGCTCAAGGATACAAACATGTTGGCCGTAGCGGGGCTCGAACTCACAATCTTTGCATCGTGAGACCGGCGTCTTATCCACTAGACCACACACGCTCACGTTGGCTACACCAGTTCATAACACAGGACCATGAACACCTGATAATTGGGTGCAACTTGTTTTTATCTATTTTACATGTATAAATAAAGTGTCATTGCACAGGGGTGTTTTAAATTCTAGTCACTGAACACCAAAAAATAGGGGGTATTTTTTACGATTTTTATGATGAATGATCATGGTTACCAACTTATGTGTTGAGTTGGTGGCCGGCAAGGTTTGAATGTATGCACCGACCCCGGCACCGACTGACCAATACAGTTACAGTGATTGGCAGTTCAATGATCTGCAGCACCACCGGGTCTTTCAAACACTTCTGGTAATTGAGATTAATCACTTGCCCAGCCAGCCCCATTCAATTCTTGTGGTCCCAAGGGAGCACAAGGGTGAAAGTGAACGGCTTTTATTTGTGCCAATCACTGGTCAAGGATTCTGAAAGCAGTCAGTGGCGTAGCTAGGTTTTTCATATTTGAGGGGGGGTCAAAAAATAAAAGTGAACAGTCAAGGACTTTACGAGGCTGTCAACCTTTGAGAATTGCCGCAGAGTGAAAAACTAGAGAGGTGGGGTGGGGTGGGTGATGTGGCGTCTTCCAAACCAGCTTGAAAAATTGAGCTCGATAACAGACAGTGCCAATATCAACCGACACAACTCAGATATTAGCCCCCCCCTGGCTACGCCGCTAAAAGTAGTCCGTCCTAACATCTTTATTAGGAAGAAAAGGTTTTCATAACTTTGAAAAATTGAGCCCGATAACAGACAGTGCCAATATCAACCGACACAACTCAGATATTAGGCCCCCACTTTGAGAATTGCTGCAGAGTGAAAAACTAGAGAGGTGGGGTTGGGGGGGGGGGGGGGGGGGTGGGTGATGTGGCGTCTTCCAAACCAGCTTGAAAAATTGAGCTCAATAACAGACAGTGCCAATATCAACCGACACAACTCAGATATTAGCCCCCCCCCCCCTGGCTACGCCGCTAAAACTAGTCCGTCCTAACATCTTTATTAGGAAGAAAAGGTTTTCATAACTTTATATATATAAACACACCGATTCCGAACAGAATGATTGTTTTTGGTATAAACAAAAAAGTTGAATACAAGTTTAAGTCAAGTTAAACCTGTATCTCTCTACTCCATGTGGCATTCACACCAAACTCTTGCTTTAAAAAGAAAAGTTTACTGCACCCATACAAAAAATATTGGTTATTATTTCCCTATTAAATTTTTTCAGCTAATTGGCATCTGCAGGACAAAAACTCAACCTTTCTTTTTAAGGTAACACAGTTTGCCCTTCAACTGTACTTTAAAACTCAAAGTAAGTTTCTTTGTACATAATTATATTAACTCCTCAAAAGAAGTTTGGACATTTAGGTTAATCGCCAATTTGTTAAAATGTTGTGATAGGGATATTCATTTTGGTTATATATCAAGGATAGCCGATGTGTTCTTGTTTCCAACATACTCACATTTTAAGCAATCGCTTGTTTCAGTGCTAAGCTCTTGCTTAGCATGTGGGGTAGGTCTCAATCAAAATGTTCCAAATTAACCATTATTTTTGTACTCAAGAGAACAATCCTCTGTTCAAGGAAGTGTTACATTGACAACTATAGTGTAGAGTGATGCTCTATTGACTTAGTGATGATGATGATTTTGGTTCATTCAGATAGAATAGAAACCTCCCAGTATCCTCAAGCAAGTTGCTGAGCACTGAAAAAGTGATTGCTACGATATTAGTATTATTGGAAAGATGAACACATCAGCTTTCAATAAATGTGCAAAACAATATATCATATAACAAAATATCCAAAATAGGCGATTGATTCAAACCAATTCTGAACTTTTTTAGGGGTTCATATACAACAAAAATCACATGTATATACACTGAGCCAAAAAAGAAACTTATAAAAAAAAAGAAACTTATAAAATTTTAACAGATCACCAAATAAGATTCTGTGCATGAAAATGTACCAAATTTGGATACAATATTACTGCAAATAACAGTAATATTGTATCCAAATGTGGTACATTTTCATGCACAGAATTTTATTTGGTGATCTGTTAAAATTGTATAAGTTTCTTTTTTTTTATAAGTTTCTTTTTTGGCTCAGTGTAGTATTCCAATAATACACTACTTGCACGCAATCGCCATTTTAGAATGAAAGCGAAGCTCTCTCCTTATCGCGCGCACGCCAAACAGCGTCACGCAATGCACAAACCTGCTTGAAACCACGACGCAGTGTGGCTTTACAGTGCGTGGTGAGGGGAGAGCCTCGCTTTCAATGGTTCCATCTGTACCGTGCAAGTAGCGTATGGTCCTTAACTACATGGCTGCTGGCTTACCTTTCAGTGCCTCAAATACTGTTGTGTTGAAGCACAGACGTTGGTTGCTGTAATGAGTGTGCGGTATCATATGCGCTGATGTCATCTACCAATTTGATGTGACAAAAGATATTACACATGTACCGTGAACGGGTTGAATAGGGACACAGGGGTGAATAGGGACAAAAATGGGAACAGGTTTTAAATGTCACCCGGCCAGTTTGAGTACCCCCCCCCCCCCCCCCCATGTCCCTATTCACTCCGTTTGACGGTACACAAACTGGCCGGGTGACATTTAAAAAACTGTTCCCATTTTTGCCCTATTCACCCACATGTCCCTATTCACCCCGTTTTACAGTACTCTGTATCTCCTGAAGTTGGGAGGTTACTCTTGTGATTACATTATAAAATCATGCAAAAAAATGCAATGGTTTTTTCTGTTTGCTCCTGCACAGTAAAAAAAGAATGTCTGCCTTGGCGTAGCTTGAAAATCAACATAACCTTAAAACCAGTTCAGCAAGTTTATCACATTTTTGACCATATCTTAAACTTAAGCGATAAATCCTTAAGACATGACTGAAGTCTGCATCATCTAAACAGAATGTATGTTTTACATTAGGATCTTCATAAAAACCATAAATGTCAGTCTGGGGGAGGGGCAGGGGCCCAAAATATCAGTCAAATGACAATTGTTTTGTTTTTGGTCCCCTTTTTAAAAATGTTGGCAAAATATCCCTCAGCTCCATGTTTGAATACAGATTGATGTACATGATATTGATAGAAACTTCAGCATTTTGGATTCACAGACAAGTTGAACCCCCTGAATACTACCTGCTTGAACCCTCTGCCTATCTACTGTAAAAGCTAATAGTTTTGCGTAAAGATATTTTCGCGCATTTTGATATCATAGACATTTCACGACAATAAAACCTCCGCGAAAATTTCAGCTTTTACAGTAACAGTATTTCTGATTGGATGATTCCAAAGTATACCTTAAAATACAACTTCTACAGGATCTTACCAGGATGTGAAAGTTGCCCATCCATCCAAATGTCAACACTCAAGTAATACTTCTTGGATGTTAGTGTAATCATCTGTATGCGCCCAATTTATATGAAACATACCCTCTGGTGTGAATGATAGCCCAATATTGCGCCCAAGCAATGATTGCAAATGAATTGAGATTGTTAAATGCTGTACTGGTCAGATGAAATGAGCAAGCTTACTTGTTTGTACGGTGGTATGTTTATAATAATTTGGGATGGATTTGTTTTATTTGCTTGACCAAAACTACCTGTTCATCAGACAGTGTGAGGATATTTCCACCCGTCATCTAATAGTAAATATCCTTCCAAAAGACGGTCGGACGGATCGCTGGTTAAGACCTGAGCCAATTGACTTCTATCTTTATCATGGATACAATTATTCTAATAATGACTCTGATTGATAGATGTATCTATCTGTTTGACAAATCGGCTGTTAGTTTTCGGGGGGTTAATATATCCTTTTGATGCACGTTTAAATACATTTGGATCTCTTTTCATTTTGTTTTTCATTTGAAAAAATATACAGTGCTATTTCCATTTGGAATAGGATCACAAAGAGGATAAGGCCGAAAATTGACCAAAATACAATAGAAACAAAACCAACAACATTTGTGAAGCAAAACCACAGTAAACAAAGGCGCATTATTTGATTAACATTGAAACAAAAGTCTTGTAAAAAGAAACAGATAAAATGCTATATCAGCATGGAAAGTGTTTCACTTTGGGATTTGAGATTCTACATTAAACCGTCACATGAATCTATATTCAACAAAACAAAATTTTACCAGCATGACAGGGTTTTTATTTTCTGTAAACAACACATACATCCAGGTCAATATGGTCTATTTCCTCCCTCATAATCTCACTAAAAGTTAGTTGTATGAAAATTGTTCATGAAAGTAGCTTTAACATCTTTGCTACACATTCAAACCAGTACATACAATTTAATGTTGGTTTCATTTTTTTGTTCGAAGTGGAGAAAATTGGACAGAGCTTTGATCTGATGGATATGGGAAAATATATCAAACTATGAAAATGAATTTTTCCTTTTCCTCTTTTTTTGTGCAAAATACTGCAGTGTGCCCTAAGTCAGTATTGCCAGTGTTGAAACTGATTGTACTGACCTGATCTGGTTATGCAGATGTTTTGCTCAACAGATTATACACTATACAATGTTGTTATATTAAAACATTCAGAGAGTTTAACTCACAAATAGTATGTGGAATGGGTCTCGTAAAATTGACTCAAGTGTTTAGCCCTCATGAGATAGGTTGCACTTATTTGACTGCTTATGTTGCAATGCATTATAGGTATTTAATTATGACTGCATAAATGAACAGTTGGACAGGTACTAAATCAGTTTACTTCTAATGTAACTGACATTATAGAGCTATTTTCAGGAACATTTCAATTTCAAATGGATGGCTTATACAACAGTAAAATTATGAGGGCTGTGGTAGGACATATTGCATGGTCTTCGTAAAATAACAATAAATTCATGATAAAGCTGGTTCGTCTTCTAGAAATACTTATTCAGGATGACAATTATCATCATATTCTCTCTCAACAATAGTTTCAGAGTGCAGCTGAGTAGTCATTAGCTTTTGCTCAATCTTGAGCTACGTCTCTTGGATGCCCTGCTACCTCCATCGTCACTTTTGTCATCATGTTCCTTCGGTTCTTGTTTTATACGTATTGAGGGACTGTGGGACTTGTCCGCTGGATCAATAGGTTCCTGTTTGATTCTTACAGAGGGTGACCCCCTACCACTGTTAGACTTGCGTCTCTTTGAATCATCTCGATCTCTGGAATCTGTTTCTTTACGTTTCCTCCTCTCTTCTGAATCTCGCTCGCTCTTTCTCATCTCTTCCTCGCGAAGTCGTTTCTCCTTCTCAAGTTTTTCTTTCCAGTGCGGCTCTTGCAGGCGTTTTTCCTGGTTCAGTTTGTCTTGCAGGAGTTTGGTTTTCTGCGAGGTCTGGTTCGAATCCAACTCTGCTCCTATTCGTTGCACAGGTTCTAGTCTATGTCGTATTTCTTGCCTGGGGCCACGATCGCCATTCTCATCAGCCTCCAGGAGTTTCAGTACTGACTTGGGAATGTGTGTTTGCTATAAATAGAAACAGAAAAGTTGTAGTTATTATAAGTTGTCCCTAATACATGGCATATGGATACATAATATATGTGATACATCACATTCAAGTGGGTTGTTTCTTAAAAATGTAGGTCAACATTGTCCGATCAATGTTATCAAATATCTATCACAAGTAAATGCACACAGCAGAAGCTGGAATTGTTAACCTTTTGCGGTCACCCCGCAGTTGCCCAAACTTTTGAGAGGGGTATAGAAGCTATTGAAATACTGTTAACCACTTAATTATGCGAATCTTACGAGGACTTTAAATTTGCGAAATTAAATCACAGCGAAATAAACCATGATAAAAGCTTAAGGGAAGTGTCAACCCTTGCCTTTTCAATCCTTGTATTTGGCTTCCAAGTTTGAAAATATTTAATAAAAGTGTACACTTATAATAAGTAAATCTGATTAGAACACTTTTACACATAAATACCCATATTTCGAAAAATTAACTAAAAAAGTGATTTTTGACCCACATTTTTCAGACAACGTAACTCAAAAAAAGTATTTGATAATATTTCTAATATTGATTATCGTAAACAAGACAATTTTGCCTAGAATAGTTTGTTTTCCTTTTTACATAATAATGCTTATTTTTTGAAATATTGACAAAAACATCTGAAATATGTAAATTTTAGTATTTTGTGCATACAGTTTACCGTTAATTGGTGAATAGCTCAAGTTAAAATGCCAAAATTGAAGAAATGAGAAAACCTTTTCTAGAGCAAAATGTTCTCTTTAAGATAACAGTTTAAAATTTAATAGCTTTCACTTTGAGTGATCTTGTCTAAAAATTTGTCAAATTCCTTCAAAATTGAACTTCTAGGAAACGCTGATTTAGTAAAAATATTGATATTTTCCACCATTTAAAGCTACATTTTCACAAAATACATGGGGCGTGTGAAGTGAATAGCGAGTATAGTGAATGAACAAGTAATATGCATCAAAATCAACTATCAGATTCAATTTATATTGTCAAAAATTGAAAAAATTGAAAAAGAAAACTGAAATTTAAATGCTCGTAATTTTGGCCTTTGTTTACATTGTTTTGCGCTCTTTTGCTTCTTGTATCTTCGTCTCGGATAAGCTGCAAGTCTATTAATTACGCCCGGGAAAATTCAGTGAGCGACACAATGATTGAACAGCTGGCGCAGCATTTGAAAAGGGAGGAACTCCGCTTAATTTCCCACCAAATGACAATGTGCGTTTCCTCCCGACTCAAACTTTATACCAAAACAACAATTTTATAGCACCTAAAAAAACGGAAATGATCGCTTCCAATGAGTAACTTATGATGATGGTAATGATAGAATACACATCAATGTATTTAAATATAGAGAAATGTGAAATTCATTTTTTGAAACAAGTGCTGGGTTTACACTGGGGTGTGAACTCTTAGGCATAGCCTCCATATAACTGCTGCAACTCCTTCAGTATTCATTTAATCTATATAAAAGTATACATTTTCTTGTAGAAACATCTGATTTTTTTTGGTTGAATTATTGACCAAAAAGTGCCAAAAATGTGATTTTTTTTTTATTCCACCAAAAAAAAAAAAAAAATCAAGAAATAAATCAGATATTCAAAACAAAACAAAACCACTCCTAGAGAATTTTATTAGGATTATAATAAATCTAGAAATATGAATAACAAAATTTGACAAAATATATTTATAGTTATCTTGACAAAACCTAAAAATGGGTCAAAAAACGTGTTTTTAAAATTCTCCAAAATGGTCATGGTTGAATTCATTGAACCCTTTTCTTCAAGAAAATGTATACTTTTATATAGATTAAATGAATAATGAAGGATTTATAGCAGTTTTACTGAGGCTATGCTTAATGTCAGTGTCACATTTCTCGCGAAAATGTTAGCTTCTGGTAATTTGCGAAAATAAACTACCACGATTTCCAATTTTACAGTACCCTTAAGTAGCAAAATCCTACCTAAAACCTTCCTTTGCTCTTGTGGTCAGAGGATCTCTGGATATGGCTCTACTAATACTATGAGTAAATGCATGTTACTCTATGCAATGGCAGCTCGCGTGAAGTGGCCAAATAAGAACAGGTTGGCATTAACGCTACGCAGGGCAGCTTGACACAATGACAATTACATTGTAAGACAACTACAATTCTCCATCACAACGTAAATGAACATAGCCTAGTCTGAACGTGACATTACCTGTACTTCTGTAAAAGATCTGACATGTTCCAAGAGAGGTTTCCTTAAACTAGGACTCATGGCGAATACACTCCTTAGTTGGGGCGCCTGAAGTTGCAACAACACTTGGTAAGACTGCGGTTGGGTACGCTGTAAAAGATAAAATGGAAAATTATAGAGTAATTTCAACTCAAGTTTCAATACTAACATCCAATGGGGAGATCATGGAGATACGGCTATCAGAAGGGGAAAAGAGGGATACTGAAAAAGAGGCCTTGCTAGTGTTTGGGATCAAATCAGTTACCAGGTTACAAACCTGTTATACACAATTTCCGGCACACTCCTCTAAAACTTTTGGATCTTCAATGCTTAGATTTCCTTGAATTCAACAACGATATAAATATTGCTGATGCTGCTGCTCAGACAAAATATTACACACACAACACAACAGTAAAGGAAAGGAAAGCAATCAAAAGGGAAGTACCACATCCAAAGGTACCCTTGACTCTTTTGAAATATTCTTAAATTTGGACTACATCTGACACAACGTATTTGTTCTTCTTTAACTAATCTACAAGTAAATTACATACCTCGCAGCATTTGATGAACCCTTCCCAGACCTTTGGTTGGTTCCATACATTTTTTCTTATCAACATTTGCAGGATATTCATGACCAAGCCGCTGAGTCGTTGATACATAGTCAATGATTGGATTACGGTTCTCATCAGCAGCATGGGCAGTGGGGTGAACTCTACTAACTCCTTCATGACGACGGCAAGTACCTCTTGCGTGTAGATGTTCTTTTCGTTGAAGCATAAACTTGTGGCTGCAATGGAGCAAACGGTATCATAATATTAACTACTGATAGGTATAGTAAGTGAAGGGAGTGTTCCCACATGCTGGGTGGGTCATGTGATACACAATTTAGAATACCCTGAATTGCCTTGTCCTACTTAGCCACATAAGTAAATAAGGATAAATTGTACTTAAGATTCAAGGAATGCACCAATTGAACAATAGAATAAATTGACCAATGGTCAACATGAAACAAACAGTATCAAAACTTGACAGAGGGTGAAAAAAAGGTGCCTAAAATAATCACTTTTGCAGTATATATATTCACTTGTCATTTAAATGGGTGCCAGCATTATTCAGCACAGGGAAGATTACAAAGACTCCCTAAAGAACACGCAGCAATCCTGACACAGCAACAAAGAGCAAGTCTTTTCCAATCACTTCGGAGGAGAGATGGGTAATGGGTAATCCAATCCTGTAAATATGATTTGCCATGTTTACCCCTCCACCGATACTCAATTATTGCCACTGGATGGATGGTGGATAAAAAACACATTCGATCACTTACCCTTGATAACAGACTTCATATCACATTTGGTAGTATCAATATTATGCAGGGCTATGAGTAGTTCAGCCGGTGTGAGTGGACTCTGTCCAGCACTATTGTCTCCCTGATGGCTCATCAGCAGTCTGTGGAATACCTCTTTGACAACACCAGGATTCAGCTTGATCAACTTTGGCAGTGCAGCTATCACCTCTTTCTGTTGTAATAATGGGTATACATACAAAAAGAGGTTTTATGTAAAGTCGATCTTGAGAACTTTGCCACTTTCTTGATACATGAGGAAATGTTAAGGTTTTTTTATTTACCTGTTAATTTAAAAATTATTTGATTTAACTGAACTAAATAAAATAGGCACAGGTAGTGAGTGGGTACAAAGCCAAAAAAGGGTTTCAGCACTGGAAGCCCAGATGTACCGAAATTCAATCCCACAATGCAAAGCACACTCTGCATTAAAATGATAATAGGTCAAAAGTTAATTTATCAGTTTTTGCTATATGCGATGCTCATTGAATTGTGAGACTGAATTTCAGCTCAACTCGGTTCCCGGTGCTAAAACCCCAAAACTAGGTATGCATGAAACCCCACAGAGCACAATTTTGGGGCTTTTTATTCCAATAATTATGTTTGTTGTTGTTGCAGATCCACACATGTTATTGAGCTACAAATTACAATCGGCGGCATGGATCAAGACTAGCATCAAAAGTGACGTCATGATTACAACAATCTCATACTTGCGCAGATCATCCGCCATTTTTAAATTTTAAACCGACAGATTAAGTTCTACGCATGTACGTGTAAAGCAATGGGTTTTGTAACTCTGACGAAAACAAAATATAAACTGCCGATACTTGAGGATTTATCATACTTTTTTTAGTTAATTGAAGATGAAACTCAATATTTGTAGGTTTGGCTTTTTGCTACATTTGTGCAATAGCATCGCAAGTCTTCAAAAGTGTGTCGCATTTCGAGATGCTACACTGGTTAAATCGAATGCTGCACTAGGTTGTATGCACTATGCAGGTCATTGGGGGGGGGGGGCTGAGCTCTACTCCCAGTGTGTTTGAGGGAATTCACGGAGTGTGAGACTTACGGGATGGATACGGGTACACGTTACACGCACGTATAGAATGAGCCGTGTCACGTAAGAGAAATTGCACGGGATAATTCATGCCTTCATATAACGTAGCATATTTAATTTCTTTTCAGAATGATCACAAAGAAACTCTGGCTAGCAGTGACTACAAGTGAATGTAAACAATTCGCTATTTATTGCTAAACAGTAAAGAGTTAAATAAATAAATTGATTGGATTTGTTCTTAAATTGGAACATGTTGTATTCACTGGCTAACTGATTGACTTACCTTATCCAGTCCTATCAATACAGGGATAAGGAATCGTACATCTGACACTCTCTTTTGGTAAAGATCCCGGACTCGCTTCACGAGATCTGGGGATGGTGGCGCTGTAAACAAAAAGGAGATAATTGTTAGTGCTATTAACAATTTATATAGGAAGTGTTGTTCACATAAAATAACTGATAATGAGAGAAATGATTTTAGTTCCAGGGATTAACTTGAATAAGCTAATATCTGAAATAAGCATATTTGAACAATTCCTGAAGTAAACTAATATAGAACAAAGCTTTGGATGTATGCATATAATATGAAAAACTCCTAAAGTAGGTGAATATTGAATAATTTCTGAAACAAGCAAATATTGAAAGCCTTGAATGATTCAAAGTTTAAATATTACTGAAAAGTGTTTTTCAATGTTTGTTACCTTCAGCCACTCAAAGGAGAGAACAAAATTAATTCAATAATTGAAATTGTTAAAATGTAATGTATCCAAATAATTTGAATAATAATTTAAACTAGATAAATAATAAAAAGAATAATAACAATAATAATAACTCACAATTTCACATTTTACTCACTAAATATATATATGTAGCATCTGTTAATACATACCTTTATCAGTGAGAATGTGCAGCATTCTTGTTAGCAGGGTCTCTGCCCCTTTAGGACAGTCTTCAATTAATATCAACAGTTCTGGGGAAGACATGCCCATACCTCGAACCTGATACAAAATAACATAATATAAGATCATATTATCGTATCAAATATGACATAACTCAACCAGTGAAAGTCTAGAAGTCTGGGGGTCTTTAAAAGTTTTAAGTCTTGTCAAGGGATGTTCTATTTTTCTAATTTGACCCTGGTGAAAGCCCAAGACAGCCCTACAAAAACGGGGCAAAATTGACATTTAAATCCTACTATATACAGGTCTCATAATCATATAGATTTCTGTCATCTAATTTTAAAAGTGAGGGAATAATCTAGGCTGTGTCTTCAATTTCAATATGTCATGAAAAACAAATATCCCCCGGGCATATTCTTTTTTGAATGACGTCACACCCCAAGGTTGACGAGGTCGACATCAAGCGATCTGTGTTATAGAAGACAGCCACTGATTTTGATTAGATTTGATCTACGGAGCTATTTTTTCAACTCATTAAAGAGATTGAAGAAGGAAGAGTGTTGTCAAACACTCTTCATACAAAAGTGAGTCATATAGACGGTAAACATACATCAACTTGTTACTTACAGGGGCTTCTAAAACCCGTAATACGATTCTCTTGATCGGTGATCCGGTGTCCACATACACATTAGCTAACCTATGGATAAAAAGAATGGATTGGTTTGTCAGACAAAAATACAGGGAGGGCACTTATTTAGGAGGAGGGCACTCAAATTTGAAAGTTGTAATGTTGAAGGTCAACCAAAATGGTGATTCAAGTATATTTTATTCGATGGGGTACGTTTAGAAGAATTTAATGCAAAAAGAATTTCTTTAAATATTGTCCAGGGAAAAAGATATACATAAAATCAATCATAATTGCCAGTGTTTCTTTTTAAGTGTGGGATGAACTGTATACGAATAACACGTTACTGCATAACAGTTGTTACTCAGTATCAGTCCGGGTCTCAATCGATAGGTCTGCACAAACAAAAGTCACGAGTGCATGTTTACTCTACCGACCTATTGAGGTTCTGTGTGCAGGCCTGGGTAACACCTATGACGTATACAGTAGTAACCTGCCATCGTCAATATATAAGATACAAATTATGCATGCTTAGAAATGCTATATTTTGTTTCTGGTGCAATATTAAAGGGCAATTCTTTTTTTGTATTTTGTTTTTTACAATATCGCCATCAAATAAAACAAATTTGAATCACCATTTTGGTTGACCTTTAAGGGTTATGAATATGCCCATACATACTAGCCAGTCACAGGTCGTGAAAAATTTAAGTCGCTCGAGTTGATTATCGCACCCTGCTACTAGAAAACTTGAATGACTGGTCACTCACAAGTTAGATTGTAGTAAACTGCAGTAATTCAGATAGTATGGAGCCCTGTGACCTGTCCTGACTTTTGGCAAGTTGGTGCCTATAATTTACTGTGCGGTTGGCTGGTGTGATTACATAAAAAACATCAAAGGGCACAACCAGGATCGCACAGCGACATTGGTATGTAATGCCTAGCAGGAGTTTAAATTTACCATTTCCTAAGAACCAATGCTGATCATATTTGTCAACTTAACCCTAACTCCCACGGTTATTTTGTTGCGTGAATCGGGGGTAGGGGGAAAAGTACAATATTTTTAACCCAAAAAATCACTGAGCACCCCCCGGGATTTGGGATTCGATCCCGGGACCATCCGCACCCCAGTCTGTGCCCTTTCAACTGACCCAAGTCCCCAGCGCATATGCGGGCACAAACTTCGTGCCCACATATGTCTGCGGTAGGTGACGTAATCGAGCCAATGCAGCAGCACGCGCGTGGAGATAGTTTTAGATCATTATTTTGGATGATTTTGTATGGTGTAGTGGCGTCAGGGTTACGCCCTAATTAGTTTGAAAATTAATCTCTTGAAGTACTTACTCATGGATGAGTTTATGATTAACTGGCAAGAGTGCCAAGTAAAGATGAAGACACATCTTGATAGCATCTTCTGTCCAGGTTTTAAGAGCCATTTTCTGGTCATCTGGATTAGACAGACGCTCTATCAGCCTGGGTGTAGGACTTGGTTTTAACAATGTCTGCAGACATTCTGTTGCATAGTTCTGGGAATACAGAGATAGAAATAGTTGACAGTCAAGGCATTTAATATAGTCCATTACTTCATCAGGTATGTCCACTTGTGAGTTGACGTCAGGGTGTATTCTAATCATAAGCTTGGCAATTCAGCAATGAGGCCAACATTTTTCATTGATCTTGAGGTTGCAAACTCAATCATATTAGAGTTGCATGTGTGATATTATGATGCAATCACTAAAATATGCGGAGATGTCACCTCCAACTTGAGTAGGCATAGAGTACATATATTATGTTACTAACTGGAAGGACCACACACACAATTATTGATAAGAAAACGAACAGCAAATCATAATGGATACAAGAAGTTAAATGGATCCAGAGAAGGCACTTTTATACTAATGAATTGCTATGAGGGGGACCTACTTTTTTTCACTCAGTTCATCTATAAGTAAAACAACATCACTGTTGGGAAAGTTATCTAAATTGAATTGAAGTGGAAGGAACCAATTTGACTTCCTCAGTAGCTAATAATTATGATGTGTGCTCAGGGAAAGAAGTTTCTTTCTATTGCTGACCAAACCCCACACATAAATGCGCATCAACATGTTCAGAGTGTAAAACAGATTTGCTGCATTTGAGCTTTTGCAAACCACCTACAGTCAATTTCATGAAGAGTCAGGTCTGAACTCTGATCCCAGGTTTAAAATAGTTGTCTACAATATCCCTACCTCAATGGTTTCGTTGAGATCTTTCCTTTCGTACAGTCGCTTGACATACTGGATGGATTGTGATCGGACCTCGGTTCTCTCATGATATGTCAGGTCTAGGAGTTCCATTAGGTAAAGCTGGATATCAGCTGGTCTCTTCAAAATCAACTCACGTAATGCATGCATGCCGCTGAAGAAATGAGTCTAGGAATGAGGAATGAAGAATGAAGAAAAATAATCATTCTCTCTTAGAATCATTGTAAAAACTTGCATCAGCAATCATCATGTGTGATAGGTAAATTGGATCTGCCAATAGCACTATGGCCAATAAGGTCTGTTGTATGACGGGACAATGGTTATAAATATCTTCCCCTGGGAACACTCAAAAACTTAGTGCTAAAATTGAGTCCGATTTGACCTTGTATTATCTACCACATTTTTCCAAAGTAGGGTCCATTTTGTCCATCACATTTTAGGATATCTCTTTCAACCCACAATTATTGCACCATTTCATCTAGTTTAAATGTGATTAACATACCATTTTGGGTATGAAATACATATAGTTATGACCAGCAGTGACACCATTAAGGTTGGCAAATGTCATTAATGCATTTCCGGTCTGTTATGAGGGTTACTGGACAAGCATGAGTAGCACTTTAATTTTTAAGTGGTCCCATCATTTCATTCACCATTTTATAAAGTAGTATTAAGGTAAATAACCTCACCTCATCCTCACAGAATTTCCTGATGACTTTGATCGCATTGTCAGTGATGATTGGAGCTTCCATGACTAACCTCGTGAATAAACTGTCAAAGTAACACATAATGATAAGTGGTATGAGATCTTAGGTTAAAAAATGTACAAGATGTTTGGACTGAATAATCTGAAGATATTGAATGAACTGTGTATTTTGCCTTTCACTTCTATGCGATACGAGTCAATTTCAAATGTGTGTATCACTGATATTGAAATGTTTACCCCTGCTAAATGATAATCATTTGTATTATGATGTTTTCAGCAGTAACATGCTTGAAGACATTTTGAGGCAAGTTGTTTGATTAAGCTGTAATGCATCATGTACACAATTAGATACAAATATTCAGCTGCCAGAGCATTCAATTTCAAGAGTCAGAACCAAGGCCATAAGTAAAGTAAAGACTCGTGCCGAGCAAAGCTCGCGCGCGGAGTGCCCATCTCTCTTTCATTAGCGTTTAGGCCAGACTCCCCATGTAATACTTGGCTGTGGGGGGTTCGCCACTCCTCCCGCACAGCGAGTCTGTTTTACTTCCCAACATGAATTAATGCCGGTACCCAATTATACACCTGGGTGAAGCGTGGCAAGTACGGTAAAGTGCCTTGCCCAAGGACACAACACGTTGGCACCAACGGGGCTCGAACCCACAATCTTTGCATTGTGGAGCGAGGGTGAATCCGCTGGACCACACGCGCCCGACCAAGGCCATATACGTTATGAATGATAAGTCTAACAACATCTTCTTTGCCATTGTACTTATTGAGTGCATTTGATGTGTCCAAAGTCAAATTTGTACATAATTTTCAGTGAAAGAGGTACTCTGACGCTTGAAGTATAACAAATGGAACAAAACCATCTCAACATTTAGCGAGGAAGTGAACACTGCATATGTAAATTGGTGTTCCTAGGGGTGGCAGGGGCTATTTGGATCTAAAAAATTGTCAAATTAGTTTAAATATGGCACATTTCAACTCCCAGATACTGGTTGTATCACTCAACCCATGTTAGAGGGTTTCTGTGCAGGCTCTTGATCTACTCACCCATCTCGCTGATCCGTTCTTGTAAGTAAACTATCAAGCATTGCACACAGTAAACTATCATATCTCTCAATGCCGACCTCTTCTTCCATAAACTGAGGGATGTAGCCTCGGAGATTGGCATACTCCTGAAATAACCAGGCAAATGCTAGCTCGCTATTGCTTCGCAGGTCTTCTAACATGTATTCTTGCAACACTGTGGAGACAAATCAAAAATATATCCAAATTACTGAGATTCCTTTATACATATTCTCCAGCGAATTTTAAGTGTTTTACAGTAGATGGAATACACACATGTTGACCTCATCCTCAACTTGGAAGCTTATATGTGACACTGAGTGTGGTAAAAAGTCCTGATAAATGACTTCATTGGTAATATTCTTGTTACTCATGAACAAACTTTCCAATTTGCCTAGTCAAAAAAGCTTGCTCTCACAATTTTAAGAATTATCAAATAACATTTATTGGATTACTGTCTTCCTCAGTATAATAGGACTCTCCTTGTAAATAATAGAGACATATTCTTACCCTCAGTAAGATCTCCGGCAAACTGTGTTGCTAGGGCTGTTAGAATCTTGACTCTGTCTTTGGCAGCACTGCCATGTTGTGAAGTTTCTGTAAAAGTAACAGGTATGAATAACTGTTATATAAACAATTATGCCATTGCGAACTTAGGTGCCCAAAATGCAATAACATGACATGAGTACCACTTTAATAGTTATAGCCAGATCTATTTTAGCTAGCAACAAAAGGTTATTGCAACAAACAGCAGTTCATGGAATGAACTTCATATTAAAATCCAAGAAATAAGTCAATTTGCTGGCTTTACAGAGGAAGTAAAAATTGCATAATGACGTATGTGGACAGTACGATTATAATTGATTACATAACACATGTCATTTGCTTTGAAATGCAGAAAAAATAAACTTACTACTGATGGATATTATTCTCTTGATAGCAGTGGTAACTAAACTGTTGGCCACTTCAGGATCAAGACGCTTTGTGATGTCATTCAAGCGGAACTGTTTGATGCGCTTGACCCCCTTTTGGATCTGTGGCTGAGGCTTCTTTTTGCCGGAACTTTCTTCTGCACCTGCACCTGTAATAAATTAAAAGAATGAAACAAACTGTTGTACACACATTGGCTGGAGAAATGGCTTGGAGCATAATAATGCTAAATACTCTCTTGGATTTTATTCAAGAATCTTTAGTATTTCCATATGCCCCAGTGTTGAGTTCTTGATGCAGCAAATAGTTTTTTTGTTTTTTTGTTAAGACAAATTGATTCAAATTTGATTGTTAGTAAGGACTGTGGTTGAGGGCATACTACCCCTGTAAGCCCCATTTTATATTCAAAATCTACCTTCAGGGGGAGGGAGTGCCCCAAAACATCTACCCTGCAAATACCATGAATTACAAGTCAACATCTGTCACTTTCTAATACCATTTTCAGATAGCAAACACATTATAACTATTTGAGGTTTGGATATTGGTTGTACAAAGTGTCCACACAGGCCTGATCTGACTTGCATGGCACACTTGGAATACACCTGTGTCAAATGATCTACTTACCAAGAACAGGTATTCCTCTGGACACTGGCTTACTTGGAGGAGCTTCCTTCTCTGCACTGGCTTCCTCAACTAAAGCAACTTTCTGTTACAGAATAAATAGACAAGATTTGATAATGATTTTTCTGACCACAACATTTGTAAATATTAATTTTATTTTTCTATTTTAAAAAGCAATGCTATCATTAACAATATATGTCACAGTGTTTTAAAATAGCCACGGACCCACACTGAGACCTGTGGGTCAGTCCTTGAATTTAAATACTGTGAGGGTGGCCATTGCCAATTCAAAACAATATTTCAAGTGCAGTTACGAAAGGACATGTGATTTTTTGATTTTTATACCGATTTTCTTTGAATGTGTCGTCAAAGTGCAATGTTTCATTTTTTCTCAGAAATGTCAAAACAACAAACTCACCCCTACACTTACAATTTTATGGGAAATGATAGGCTTATGCCTTTAAATACCCCATATCGTTCCAATGTCTATCAAGCTCATTCTTGAAAGCATTAGTGGTTTTCGCTCCAATTACGTAATAGATTCTGTGTAATATATTTTCATATTTTAAATATAAAGAATAATTTATGGGCATGTCATTAGCATAACATTTTGAAATGTTGCACTTCTACAGAACAGCATTTATCCCTACTTTTATCATAAATATTAGTACAATGCGCTGCACTGGCATGAACCCGTAATCCATGATCAAAGACGAATCACAGAACACATGCACAGGGTTATAGCTAGGCCAGATTGAGTGCCGGCTAATTTTACTGACGGAGAACGGAGTAAGTGTAGCGAAAGAAGAGCAGTGGATCGTGGCATGGGGTCCAGAGACCGCCTTAATATTTTTTTATGTTTTTTAATGTACTTTTAGGGTTACTGCCACATAATTTGAGGCAGTTTATTGATTCTATTCACAAAATCAACCCTGCACATGCATAAATGCTACATCAATCACAAAAGAAAGTAGTCACACAACTATATCAGCATTGAGTAGTCATAGTCAGCAATTGTAACTTTTTTTTCCTTTTTCTTTTTTTGATGAGTACATCCCTCTTACCTCTGCATCCTTGGGTTTGATTCCTGAGGCAACAAACTGACTGCTCATCATCCTAGCTAAATGCTTGATTTGATTACCGGTACCAGCAGCAGCTATAGGGGTATAGGTAGCCTGAAACTGTGGCGGCATGGTGTCTGGAAGGGTAACCTGCACAGGGTGACAAAAGACAAGTTCACTAAATGATTAACTTGATTACTTGTACAGGCTGCAGCCATAGTAAGAGTATGGCTTGAAACAAGGTTACATGGTGTGGGGAAGGGCAATGTATAGTGTAGAAAATCAAATTCATTAATGTCCATATTGCTTAGCAATAATGCAACACATACAACAGAAAATGCCATGTCAAAGATAACAAGAGAGAAGAAGAGTATCCACCTGCCCAAATAAACACGTATCTCTACCAACTATAAATCTTTGATAATTTACTTAGCTAGCATTCACGTTTGGTACATTTACTGTCAGAGCTACACTCTATGATCATTATGGAAAATAAGCAGACCTAAACATATATAACCTATTATAAAATATGGATCTAAAAATCATTTGATGTACAGTCTCAAACCCCTTACCATACTAATCAAGACAAGATTGGCCACATTCTCCACAATGCTAAGACGTGGCTCTATCTCCTCCGCTAACACGTCCACCATTGTAAGTTTCACGGCGGGTTTCGCTGTTTTGGAACTTTTGCTGGTGCTAGGGGTAGCTGTTGATCTGGTGCTAGGGGTGGGTTCATCCTCATCATCCAAGATCTGAAGGAGTAAGTATTGATGGGTTAATTGATATGAGTAGAATATCATTATATCAAACTGGACAATGGAATATTTATTTAGAAATGTCTTAATGTTGATTTGTACTTGGTGTTCTAGGTAGATAAACATGATTGATTAGAATTTGTTTTTTTTACTAGAGAGGTTGGACCTCTATAGGGAAAAACCAAGTTCCAATAATTTCATAATGTTTAGAATCTGCTTCAGAGTCCTTTGGAAAATACTGCCTCTCTGTATAGTATACTACCTTTATATACTATAAAAAGGCATTAATATAAATATTCAAGGAATGTGGATCTCACTATAGTAACTATACAAATGTTATAGTTTGTATTTCCCTACACATTTATTCCAGTGACTGGTGGTGTGGGAAAACGAATACAATAATCAATTTTTGGTAATATTAAAAAAATTGTCCTATGTTGAGCATTTATATAATCAATACCATATCAGTTACACAGTAGGTGAATGCAATTCTTATGTGAATTGTACACCATACAAATCACGCGAGCAGCTAATAAATATACCAATCACAATTTAATAAGATTGTTTAAGATATTATCAGAGAAGTATTTAGTTTTATGATAAACTTGGAAATACCCATATCCAATAATGTTTTACCAAATAATCCTCTGTCATATCTAGCATTTTGCCAGATCAATACACAAAATTAAAATGTGCAAACTATACTTGATATATCTTCTTCAGTGCAGAGGCGTCACAGCATATTCAAGTGATCACAACTCAGTACCAGCATGTGATTTATATTTGACTTTGACGCATGCGCTTGCATGGTCAAAGACAAACACATGCACCATACGTTCAACGCCGTACTACGTGTATAAGTGTTACATCGTTAGCTTATGCGCTTTCATTGCTGCCAGAACTCGCTGCTTAGACAGAAGGTTCCACTGTGGAAGTCTTCCAGACAATGATGTTGGCAACAACCTAGAGGAAGGAATCCAGTCTTATAAGTGCCGTGTGAACAGACACATTTTCCCCAGCTTTTCAGAGTTTGTTGTCTAGGCTCTCTCGATGTCCATGACCTTCAGATATTTATTTTTTCTTGTATTTATATTTTTGATGTTGTTCTCCATAAGTTTGGGCTTTTATCTTATGATTTGTAATTACTTAGTTCATAAACTTTGTTAATGTCTGTTGGCTATTGTTCACATTTGCTCTTTATATACAAAGAAATGTACATGTGTATCAATGCTACATACATACCTGAAACTGTTCAGCTTTAAAGCTGATATCAGCTTTATTTGTTGCTTAAATGTGTGTGTTTTCTTTGGATTTCAGCCTAATTTGAGCTATTTTATCCCAATTTCACACTGTTTTTCAGCTTTTATAGCATTTCTTGCCTTTTCACTCAGTTTCAGGTCTGTACATAGATCACTGAAATACATTCTGACATCACTGCACTAGGTAGATCAATGAGGTATAATTCTATTGAAGTACACAACACATAGCATTTTGCCTGTATTAATATTTCCTATTGATACATTAGATTGCAACTTACCTTGGCTGTTTTTGTTTTCTTACTACTTCTTCCTCTGTCATGGTCATCATCTTGTCTTGACCTCTTACTGCTGTGAGATGACCTGGGTGTGTTCTTGTGAATCTATAGAAAGCAACAGTAGGTCAAGTTGTAATTTGTGAGAACAAGCACTGCTTTAAAAATATGCATACTTTTGCCGACATATCACAGTTTATACTGATTGACATTCTATGTATAAACTGAGACATGATTGCAGATATTCAGAATACTAAGTGTATAACAAAGATGCTCAGCAGAATTGAAATAAGAGTATTGTCTGTACAATTTATAAACAGAAATGTCTCCAAAGCACCCACAACTTTGCCCAAAAATGTATCCTCAAAACACCCACTCACCAATAACTTGTAGTTGTAGCCAACATTTGCCAATTTTAAGACTAATAAGACTTTGCCACAAAATGTATCCTCAAAACACCCACTCGCTAATAACTTGAAGTTGTAGCCAACATTTGCCAATTTTAAGACTAATAAGACTTTGCCACAAAATGTATCCTCAAAACACCCACTCACCAATAACTTGTAGTTGTAGCCAACATTTGCCAATTTTAAGACTAATAAGACTTTGCCACAAAATGTATCCTCAAAACACCCACTCGCTAATAACTTGAAGTTGTAGCCAACATTTGCCAATTTTAAGACTAATAAGACTTTGCCACAAAATGTATCCTCAAAACACCCACTCGCTAATAACTTGAAGTTGTAGCCAACATTTGCCAATTTTAAGACTAATAAGACTTTGCCACAAAATGTATCCTCAAAACACCCACTCACCAATAACTTGTAGTTGTAGCCAACATTTGCCAATTTTAAGACTAATAAGACTTCGCCACAAAATGTATCCTCAAAACACCCACTCGCTAATAACTTGAAGTTGTAGCCAACATTTGCCAATTTTAAGACTAATAAGACTTTGCCCAAAAATGTATCCTCAAAACACCCACTCGCTAATAACTTGAAGTTGTAGCCAACATTTGCCAATTTTAAGACTAATAAGACTTTGCCACAAAATGTATCCTCAAAACACCCACTCGCTAATAACTTGAAGTTGTAGCCAACATTTGCCAATTTTAAGACTAATAAGACTTTGCCACAAAATGTATCCTCAAAACACCCACTCGCTAATAACTTGAAGTTGTAGCCAACATTTGCCAATTTTAAGACTAATAAGACTTTGCCACAAAATGTATCCTCAAAACACCCACTCGCTAATAACTTGAAGTTGTAGCCAACATTTGCCAATTTTAAGACTAATAAGACTTTGCCCAAAAATGTATCCTCAAAACACCCACTCGCTAATAACTTGAAGTTGTAGCCAACATTTGCCAATTTTAAGACTAATAAGACTTTGCCACAAAATGTATCCTCAAAACACCCACTCGCTAATAACTTGAAGTTGTAGCCAACATTTGCCAATTTTAAGACTAATAAGACTTTGCCACAAAATGTATCCTCAAAACACCCACTCGCTAATAACTTGAAGTTGTAGCCAACATTTGCCAATTTTAAGACTAATAAGACTTTGCCACAAAATGTATCCTCAAAACACCCACTCGCTAATAACTTGAAGTTGTAGCCAACATTTGCCAATTTTAAGACTAATAAGACTTTGCCACAAAATGTATCCTCAAAACACCCACTCGCTAATAACTTGAAGTTGTAGCCAACATTTGCCAATTTTAAGACTAATAAGACTTTGCCACAAAATGTATCCTCAAAACACCCACTCGCTAATAACTTGAAGTTGTAGCCAACATTTGCCAATTTTAAGACTAATAAGACTTTGCCACAAAATGTATCCTCAAAACACCCACTCGCTAATAACTTGAAGTTGTAGCCAACATTTGCCAATTTTAAGACTAATAAGACTTTGCCACAAAATGTATCCTCAAAACACCCACTCGCTAATAACTTGAAGTTGTAGCCAACATTTGCCAATTTTAAGACTAATAAGACTTTGCCACAAAATGTATCCTCAAAACACCCACTCGCTAATAACTTGAAGTTGTAGCCAACATTTGCCAATTTTAAGACTAATAAGACTTTGCCACAAAATGTATCCTCAAAACACCCACTCGCTAATAACTTGAAGTTGTAGCCAACATTTGCCAATTTTAAGACTAATAAGACTTTGCCACAAAATGTATCCTCAAAACACCCACTCGCTAATAACTTGAAGTTGTAGCCAACATTTGCCAATTTTAAGACTAATAAGGCTTTATTGAAACGACTAAAAAGGTGTGCAATGACAATATCCAAGGATGGGACATTTAAAAGGCAAAAGAAACAACACAATAACATGGGGGCCGACGTTTCGGAATGATAAAACAATTCCTTTAACTAGGTATAGGACAAGTAAAAAACACACAACTGTCTCTGACAAGCATAGACTTAAAAAAAAGACTAATAAGGACGATGTAGGCCTATAGAACTAGTATGACTATAACTCCATCATCATGGCACTTTGAGTATTAGTCATTACTACTTACCTCTGAGTCTGTAGCCCCTAAATCATTGAGAAGAATAGTGATGTTTGGTCTCAAGTCCAACGAGGAAGGAAGACGCAGTAAGCTGAACAATTGCATCTGTACAAGATCAAACAGTTAAGAACAAATATTGATGATAACAAGCTAAAATACAAGATGTTAGGATTGCTTTCCCATTGAACTGGATTGATAAGCAGGTATTACTTAAATCAGATACAATTTTACTGTAGTGGTTGAGATGAAAACTGAAAACTTTGGTATATATATTACTTTTATTCACTTCTGTATTCTTTTACAAAAGCTTTTCTGTGGTTAAATTCACTAACATACAAATTTGACAAAGATTTGTTAAGAAAAGCCAAGAGTTGAGTGTGAATACATTGACTAACTAACAAGGCCACAGACATGGTTAATTGCTAACAATTGCTTTATGAATTATAATAGAATTAAAACAGAATTACAATAGAATAAATGAGTAATTAGCCAACAACAGCGCCCCCGCATGTTATTGGGGCTGACGAAAGGCAAGCAAGGTGCTGCCAGTAAGCTTCCCCAGAGGTAAGCTTAGTTCTAGTTGTGAGTAAAATGATCTCCAAAATATGAGGCATAGATAATGTCAGGCTTGAATTAATCGAAGGCATCGAAGGCAACTGCCTTCGATGCCCCACCTAGTAGCCTTGATGCCCTCAATTTCGGGCTGTTTTTACTCCATTCAAAAGTACATAATGGCCTTGGATAAAGTTGGTGCCCCTTTCAAATTGCCTTAAATTTCTGACCTTTTCATTTATTATTTCAAGGCCTGGATAATGTACTGTTAAAATCATGATGAAAGAATGATTGCTTACCTTTAAATGCTTTCTTACACTGCTTACTTGACTCTTGGCTAACGTTGGAGGCAGGTTGACTGCAAAATATAAAGATGTACATTGCTTTTAATCACTATTTAATTAGACCTAAACCAAGGCTTCCAACTGCAAGCCTTCTGTCTGTATCTGTCTGTGTTGGGTTCTATTTATGATAACTTAACATTCTTAACTTTGGTTTTTGCCACAGAGATCATCTTAATCATCATCTACTATTATAACTATTGAAATAGAATGTGTATAATGTTCATACAAGCATTAGACACACAAAGTGTTAAAAAGATATTAACTGCAAACAACTTAGAAAAAACAGTGCCAGATTGACCGAAACAAAACCTAATTGACCAAAACCAAGCCCAAAAAGGGTAGTAAAATAATATGTGGAAATTGATAATTCAAATCAGCAGAAATCAGCTGATCAGTGGAGATATTGATGTGATTTGTGACCAATACATACATTGAAAACTTCTGTTTACATGAAGCTTTCCAGAAATCGTGTGTTTGCAGTAACCTTAACTTTCCTCAAGGCCACAAATCGCTACAACTGCGAGCTGCTGGTACCACATACTTGATGGGTCTCATGGCACGATCTGGCAGGCTGTCAAATGGTCTCGAAAAAGTTCACTTTTTCGACGCGTTGGCGCAATCAGGTGTCCAACTTCCACGCGGTAGACTAGGCCGGGTTCGAATTCCAGCGCCGGTGAAGAGTGATTTTCCCCAAACAATTTGACCCGTTTTTCTCCACTGATAGTTTAATTGTCAAAAACACTCGGAGATAGTTAAGGTTAATCAGCTTATTAAACTTACCATGAAGTGTTTCAAATGCTGTGATGACCCTCGACATAAAGGCTGGTCTCTGTTTACCAATGGTTGTTAATGATCCCATACAAGCCATAAGGTTTACACTAAAGGTAGAAAAAAATATGACACCCAAATTTTCATTTCACACTCAAAGTATGGAAGTCTTTATGTCATCAGCAACTTAAGTGCTTTTTTCATTTCTTAATCTTGAAGATAATAAATAACGATAGGTTGAATATGCAGTTTCCTTCAATGTTTAAATTAAATTTCGTAATTACAGGGGAAGCTTCACAGAAAACATCAGGACTGCTGTCAACTAATTTCAATTACACTGACTTTCACGGTTAACAATGTATTCAATTAGGTTTCCCACAATAACATAAAGTCCTGAACCTGAAGTACTTCCAACCACAGAGACGTTGTCAGCCCTACTCATTCCAACTTGGTATTTCATATTAATAGCAACCAATGTTAAACACATACTACTATAACTCACCTGGTGATACTAGGAGAAGCAAGAAGACTAAGCAGTTGTTCAAGGCAGTTGATTCCATCTGCACGCAATTTGGATGCTTGTAAACATCTATGCTCATCTGGTATCTGATGTTAAGAACATAAAACATTGTTAACTGAAGTTAGTGTTGAATTCTTCAGTAAGAAACAGTGTGGCTCAAATATAAGGTGTATCTCAAAAAGAGCAGCATCAAATTAGAATGAAGAGGGGTGTAAATATACTACAACATTGAATGCAACGACCATATTGTGGAGGTTTTCAAATTGCCAAAAGGAGGGTTTTATTACCCATTATGTAAAAGATGCTACTTTGATTAACAATATAAAATATAGAGGCTGTATAACTGGAGGGACTCCACAGTGTATTGACACATAGTTAAAATACACCTCCACATACAGTCTACATGTTGTTAATACAAATGTATACACATCCCTATTTTAAAATAAAATTTAGGAGTATATAAACTTGAATAAGAGGTATATAAATTTGAAAATACCCTGCTTTCAGTAAAGGGAATCGGGAAGAAACTCAAGTCATTTGCGAGAAAGAGAAAAGGGCATGGGTACAGTTGGATAGAAAAGGGTGACTAAGGGAAAAATTGCTATTTGGTAATGGGGAAGAAAATTTGTACCTGAGGGAAGAAAACAGACAACTTTAAAATATATATATATATATACCCTTGATAAAATTCCACCCCGGAGAGCAGGGTACAGAGTTTTGCCTGCCCATCCAATTGATCAGAACAGCCTGCCCAGAATTTGACCTTAAAACATAAAACCAACCTGCTTGCAACCACTGTGGGGTCACTAGGTTCAAATGTGTGCTGCTTTAGCCTTGATTAGTCAGTCAGAACTAGTGTCTCAACTCTTACAACAACTATTATTAGAATATAATTTCTGTGAAATCCTTTAAGTCTGCCTGTCCTGAGAGTAATCTGCCCGTCGAGATGAAGGGTGGACAGGTCTCTAGCTAAGACTTTGCCTGAGAATGTCAGTTATGAACTTGCCGGTAATACACACACGCCTTATGCATGGATTTGTTTGCCGGTTACAATACTGACCTGATCAAGTGACGCATCACCCTCCGATTTTTTCGGCACATCGGAGTCTGACGTCCTTGGGGAGAACAGCACAACAGCATTTTCCACATACTTAATAGCATGAGTTCGGACACTATGGAATGAAAACAGTAGATTGTCAATAGATAACTTTGGTAAAATATTTGCAAATTAACTTCCTACACATTTTTATGACACAGGCATTCATTTTGCCTGTCCAAGTGGTAAAATCTCCCAAATAGGAGGAAGTGCAGCAAGTGACTTACAAACTATTTAATTTGCTTGCACAAAGTATGAAATATCTATATATGCAGGCAGCAATGGAAATACCTATATGACTGTCTACCGGGGGTTGTCTAGGTAGGTACTACACACTTTTGTTGACTTATATTTCTAACCCTAACTTTTACAAACAAGGCGGTTCTCGAACGGCGCGTCTCGCCTGTTCATCAAAAGTGACTTGAAAGGAATGATGATGAAACATATGATACAATGTAGCACTGTCACAGAGGTATGCATTGTAGTTAATGCAAGGGATGTAATAAATTTAATCAACAAAAAGAACACACCAACCCCCTTCCCTACACCAAATCACATCAAGATAGGCCTTACAGATCTTATTAGACCCCAGATGACCTCTGATGACCTTGAAAATTTAATCAGCAAAAAGAACACACCAACCCCTTTCCCTCCACCAAATCACATCAAGATAGGCCTTACGGATCTTATTTGACCCCAGATGACCTCTGATGACCTCGAAAAATTAATCAACAAAAAGAACACACCATCCCTCTTCCGTCCACCAAATCCCATCAAGATAGGCCTTACGGATCTTATTTGACCCCGGATGACCTTGAATGACCTCCGATGACCTTGAAAATTTAATCAGCAAAAAGAATACACCACCCCCTTCCCTCCACCAAATCCAATCAAGATAGGCCTTACTGATCTATTTGACCCCATATTTGACCCCGATGACCCCGAAAAATTAATCAACAAAAAGAACACACCACCCCTCTTCCCTCCACCAAATCCCATCAAGATAGGCCTTACTGATCTATTTGACCCCATATTTGACCCCAGATGACCCCGAAAAATTAATCAACCAAAAGAACACACCACCCCCCCCCCCTTCCCTCCACCAAATCCCATCAAGATAGGCCTTACTGATCTATTTGACCCCCGATGACCCCGAAAAATTAATCAACAAAAAGAACACACCATCCCTCTTCCGTCCACCAAATCCCATCAAGATAGGCCTTACTGATCTATTTGACCCCATATTTGACCCCCGATGACCCCGAAAAATTAATCAACAAAAAGAACACACCACCCCCCTTCCCTCCACCAAATCCCATCAAGATAGGCCTTACTGATCTATTTGACCCCATATTTGACCCCGATAACCCCGAAAAATTAATCAACAAAAAGAACACACCATCCCTCTTCCGTCCACCAAATCCCATCAAGATAGGGCTTACTGATCTATTTGACCCCCGATGACCCCGAAAAATTAATCAACAAAAAGAACACACCACCCCCCTTCCCTCCACCAAATCCCATCAAGATAGGCCCTACTAATCTATTTGACGCCATATTTGACCCCCGATGACCCCGAAAAAATATTCAACAAAAAGAACACCCCATCCCTCTTCCGTCCACCAAATCCCATCAAGATAGGCCTTACTGATCTATTTGACCCCCGATGACCCCGAAAAATTAATCAACAAAAAGAACACACCATCCCTCTTCCGTCCACCAAATCCCATCAAGATAGGCCTTACTGATCTATTTGACCCCATATTTGACCCCCGATGACCCCGAAAAATTAATCAACAAAAAGAACACACCACCCCCTTCCCTCCACCAAAGCCCATCAAGATAGGCCTTACTGATCTATTTGACCCCCGATGACCCCGAAAAATTAATCAACAAAAAGAACACACCACCCCCCTTCCCTCCACCAAATCCCATCAAGATAGGCCTTACTGATCTATTTGACCCCAGATGACCCCGAAAAATTAATCAACCAAAAGAACACACCACCCCCCCTTCCCTCCACCAAATCCCATCAAGATAGGCCTTACTGATCTATTTGACCCCCGATGACCCCGAAAAATTAATCAACAAAAAGAACACACCATCCCTCTTCCGTCCACCAAATCCCATCAAGATAGGCCTTACTGATCTATTTGACCCCATATTTGACCCCCGATGACCCCGAAAAATTAATCAACAAAAAGAACACACCACCCCCTTCCCTCCACCAAATCCCATCAAGATAGGCCTTACTGATCTATTTGACCCCCGATGACCCCGAAAAATTAATCAACAAAAAGAACACACCACCCCCCTTCCCTCCACCAAATCCCATCAAGATAGGCCTTACTGATCTATTTGACCCCATATTTGACCCCGATAACCCCGAAAAATAAATCAACAAAAAGAACACACCATCCCTCTTCCGTCCACCAAATCCTATCAAGATAGGCCTTACTGATCTATTTGACCCCCGATGACCCCGAAAAATTAATCAACAAAAAGAACACACCACCCCCCTTCCCTCCACCAAATCCCATCAAGATAGGCCCTACTGATCTATTTGACGCCATATTTGACCCCCGATGACCCCGAAAAAATAATCAACAAAAAGAACACCCCATCCCTTTTCCGTCCACCAAATCCCATCAAGATAGGCCTTACTGATCTATTTGACCCCATATTTGACCCCCGATGACCCCGAAAAATTAATCAACAAAAAGAACACACCATCCCTCTTCCGTCCACCAAATCCCATCAAGATAGGCCTTACTGATCTATTTGACCCCATATTTGACCCCCGATGACCCCGAAAAATTAATCAACAAAAAGAACACACCACCCCCCTTCCCTCCACCAAAGCCCATCAAGATAGGCCTTACTGATCTATTTGACCCCCGATGACCCCGAAAAATTAATCAACAAAAAGAACACACCACCCCCCTTCCCTCCACCAAATCCCATCAAGATAGGCCTTACTGATCTATTTGACCCCATATTTGACCCCGAAAAAGGAATCAACAAAAAGAACACACCATCCCTCTTCCGTCCACCAAATCCCATCAAGATAGGCCTTACTGATCTATTTGACCCCATATTTGACCCCCGATGACCCCGAAAAATTAATCAACAAAAAGAACACACCACCCCCCTTCCCTCCACCAAATCCCATCAATATAGGCCTTACTGATCTATTTGACCCCCAATGACCCCGAAAAATTAATCAACAAAAAGAACACACCATCCCTCTTCCGTCCACCAAATCCCATCAAGATAGGCCTTACTGATCTATTTGACCCCATATTTGACCCCCGATGACCCCGAAAAATTAATCAACAAAAAGAACACACCACCCCCCTTCCCTCCACCAAATCCCATCAAGATAGGCCTTACTGATCTATTTGACCCCATATTTGACCCCCAATGACCCCGAAAAATTAATCAACAAAAAGAACACACCACCCCCCTTCCCTCCACCAAATCCCATCAAGATAGGCCTTACTGATCTATTTGACCCCATATTTGACCCCCAATGACCCCGAAAAATTAATCAACAAAAAGAACACACCATCCCTCTTCCGTCCACCAAATCCCATCAAGATAGGCCTTACTGATCTATTTGACCCCATATTTGACCCCCGATGACCCCGAAAAATTAATCAACAAAAAGAACACCCCCCTTCCCTCCACCAAATCCCATCAAGATAGGCCTTACTGATCTATTTGACCCCATATTTGACCCCTGATGACCCCGAAAAATTAAGAACAAAAAGAACACACCATCCCCCTTCCCTCCACCAAATCCAATCAAGATAGGACTTATGGATCTTATTTGACCCCCGATGACCTTGAATGACCTCTGATGACCTTGAAAATTTATTCAGCAAAAAGAACACACCACTCCCCTTCCCTCCACCAAATCTCATCAATATAGGCCTTACTGATCTATTTGACCCCATATTTGACCCCGATGACCTCTGGTGACCTTGAAAATTTAATCAGCAAAAAGAACACACCACCCCCCTTCCCTCCACCAAATCCCATAAAGATAGGCCTTACTGATCTATTTGACCCCATATTTGACCCCCGATGACCTTGAATGACCTCCGATGACCTTGAAAATTTAATCAGCAAAAAGAACACACCACCCCCTTCCCTCCACCAAATCCCATCAAGATCGGCCTTACGGATCTTATTTGACCCCATATTTGACCCTGATGACCTTGAATGACCTCCAATGACCTTGAAAATCTAATCAGCAAAAGAACACTCCACCCCCTTCCCTGACATCAAGTCCCATCAAGATAGGCCTTACGGATCTCTAGATATCGCGTCACAATGCGTCTCAAAAGTTTTAAGCATATTTGACCCCAATGACCTTGTATGACCCCCGATGACCTTGAAAAATCAATCAGCAACAGAACGCACCACCCCCCTTCCCTCCACCAAGTCCCATCACGATAGGCCTTACGGATCTCCAGATATCGCGTCACAAAGGTATTTCTTAGCACACGGCTGACGGCATACGGCGGACGCCGGACGCCGGACAGAAATAGTGATAACATAGTCTCTTTCTGATTACATCAGGCGAGACAAAAAGGAAATAAATCAGTTGAAAAAGTGGTCTTGAACAATGAATAGAGCAGCGATACACATGATCGTCTACCCCAGGTTGACAGTCATGTGGGTATTTTCATTACTGCATATATAAATATATACAACAGTAAAGATCAAACCTTATAGGTCATTTTGGTTTCTAACAATACCCCAAATAACCCTATTAAAATTAAGTACATTATGATCAACCAGGGCTTGAATCCACCTAGTAGCCTTGATGCCCTCAATTTCTGGCTGTTTTTACTCCATTCAAAAGTACATAATGGCCGTGGATAAAGTTGGTGACCTGTTCAAATTTGCCTTAAATTGCCTGCCCTTTTCATTTTTTTTAAATTTCAACGCCTGTGATTTGCATACATTAACAGTCATGACATATCTTGTAACCTGAAAGTCTGATTTGTACAAAATACATCTTTGAAGATGCATCGAACCCTTGTTGGCTAAATATTGATGTTCAGATTGGTTTGGTATATATTTGATCCCAATAATTTTTTTTTAAAAATTCAGGTATAAACATTTTGATTTTATAACTATTTGTTGCAATACCGAAATGTTGTCAAGATTTAGACAATGAAATAGTCCCACGCCTGCCACCAATTGTTGTGATTCAGACAAAGTTATTGAGATAAAGAAGAAACTCATACACGTTCAATACAGTTGCATATTCTTATTAAATCATAAGCTCCAAGTGTGCATTTCAAACGCTACATACAGAATCTTATTATGTACAGGCTATATACAGGCTACCATAGATGTGTAGTGGTCGAGTGCTACCACCAGAATGAATCTCCCTGGCAATTTATTGCCCCTTTTATAGGTTTTGGTCCCACCCACCATTGTTACCCAAAGTCAATAAGCTACACTATCTCCACACAATCTGTGGACATTTTGCGGGCTGCACACAATCTGTAGACAGTTTGCGGGCTGACTCTACACAATCTGTAGACAGTTTGCGGGCTGATTCTACACAATCTGCAGACAGTTTGCGGGATGCACACAATCTGTGAGCAGTTTGCGGGCTGACTCTACACAATCTGTAGACAGTTTGCGGGCTGACTCTACACAATCTGCAGACAGTTTGCGGGATGCACACAATCTGTGAGCAGTTTGCGGGCTCCCAATGAAGAGGTGAAGTTGTTATTCTGAAATCTCTACAATACAGTAGACCCTTTAATTGGTCTTTTTGCATAAAGATACAAGTAGTGATACAAATTTGATGAGAAACTGAGAATCAATTTATAAGGAATGAAGATAATCTTACCCATCATTTTCAGAGTCCAACATAGTGACAATCCTAGTCTTCATCTCCCACATGATATCCCACACATCTACCATTTCATCTTGAACTTTCTTGGCATCAATCATCCACTGTAAGGTGATGTTAAGTTGGATCTTTTATAAACACTAATTATGGATCCATTGTCAGACAAATATGAGAAATAGAAGGCTCTCTACTAGAGAGTGTTTAAACACTAGCAAATAACACATAGAGCCCACAGAAACACAACTTAATCTGATATGTACGCAATTGCCAATATGCAATCATGCACATCGATTCGACCATGTTAAACCCACTATCATTTCACATAGTGTGAATATATACCTGGTCTCATTATACCATGCTGGACATATAAAGGGTTGAAAAAAGTAAGTCCTCCTCCCTAAAATTAGATCACGATTGTTTGCATAACCAGTGGTGGAACTTCAGATTTTTTTCAACTAGCCAGTCGGGCAGGTAACTCACATAATTTACCTGCCCAAAAAAATTCCACCAGCCCAAGGTTTTTTTAATAATATTTTGCAGCAAACAATTAAGAGCAAGACTACTTTTAAACTACAATTACAGGTTTTTGTCTTTATTGTACGATGTTCCACTGTAACTCTAGCCTGTAACCATGGTAACAGCTCCGCGTATTCATCATGTTCATCAATCCAATACTCTCTTAAATCTCCTATCAACCTGATCTCCTCTATCATCATGACACACGCTCATCTGATCGATATGAATATTACTCTGAACTTACTGTTACTTACACTTTGAGCATCAAAAATGTTACCCGCCAGTCGGACGGGCACCTTTGTATCTTCACCCGCCCGACACGAAAGTTACCCGCTATGGGCGGGTCTTATTTCCATCCCTGTGCATAACTCCACACAAAATTAGACGTTTTGAGAAATTGAAACGTTTATGACAAGGGATAATGTTTGGCTACCCATAGAAAGTTTTCACTTTTTAGTATCATGTTCCTTTATTTCCATTTATAAGTGTTTCAATCTCTCTAAATGCTTAATTGTGTGTGGAGTTATGCAAACAAACTCGTATAGGATCTTGAAAAGTGCCACTTTTTAGGAAAACATAATTTTTGGGAAATGTGACCATTTTTGGAAAAATAAACATGATATTGAAAGCCCTTGTTAAACTTTTTATCGGTAGCCAAGTGTTTTTCTTTATCAAAAAGTGTTTCAATCTCTCAAAATGTTCAATTGTGTGGAGTAATGTAAATAAATGTACGGCAGGGGGTATTTCTTTCGAACCATTTATATTGGTTGCTGTACTGCCTAGTTAACTTCTTTGTATGTAGACAGCGTTTAATTTCCACACCTTCTTGAAACCTGCACGCACGTAGGTAGTTTCATTATGCCCCTCTATGGCATAGACTGTGTACTACTTTGTGCACTTCATACAAGGACAGAGTATTTGTTTTACATACAGACATTTCAAGGTTAACCTACTAATAACTTTCAGTTGAATGATTATAAAATGTCTAAGTTACATATTTATAAGAAGATTTGACGGAATCTTTTACTAATCCTGTATTGATATTTTATAAAATGGCATCCATACAATAATAACTAAAATGAGATTATGCCTAAAATATAAGAGTTTAAAATAAATACCTTGAGAGTGACTTTAAGCAGTTGACCATTACACAGGATAACCTTCTTAATAACAGCCACATTTGGATCATTCAGCATCATGTTGAGATTTGGAGCTACGGTGCTCAGAAGTGTATTGTCCTTCTTGCTGCAATATATTTAAAGATGGTAATACAATTGAAGATGATAATTCATTTACTGATTACATATATTTGAAATTGATAAGCTATCTTTGCGATGCAGTTGAATATTTGATAGGAATTTTTGTGTGGTAGTGAAATAAACAAGACTAAATGAGAAACGTGACCGTCACATAAAAAAGAACAGGTTGGCCGGAAGACACTAATACAAGTTATTTATTTACTGTTTAAGCTTCCATAATGCTTCTTTGAAAGAAATGTTACTTTTTAATCACAAAATATGATTTCAAGAGTATTATTTCCCTTTCATTTCCCAGAATTTAAGTCCTTATCTCAAATCTGTCTTTGCCAACAACATGTCCTTACTGATGCGAATATAGCCGCAATTTTGAAAAATACTGCAAGTCACAACTTGCGAAAAGCTAATCAAAAGGGAACATACAGACATACACACATGACATGATCACAATATCCCCCTTTGGCTTTTCAAACCAGGAGGATAAAAACCTGAATGAACAAATGTAAAGGGCCAAAAACTAACAACAAGACATCCATCGGCAAGATATCTCTGGACATGAATTTTTGGCTTTCCTGGAGCCCTGGATATTAACCTAACAAGCAACTGATACAAATACTTCATATTCCATTTAAATCATAAACATTTTATTTCAAAGTTTTCATAAGGCAATTCAGAATTAAATAGCTCTTAATTACACTCACCAAGCCTCTTCTATAAAACTAACAACAAACTTCTTCACATCAGCAGATTTGTCATGCTGGAACTGCAATACTTCCTGTTAAAATAAGTGAAAAATAGAAAACAACCTTATTAGATCATGTCACTTACATTATCGGATTAGGCAAAAAGAGAAAGAATGAAGGTCTGTCTCACATACTTGAGGAAAATAGCTACGCGATAAGCTGGGTTTTTTTTTTTTTTTTTTTAAAGACAAAAAAGCTATACTAAAAGAGGAAATTCTTTTTGGTCCAGTTTCTTTTTTCAATTTTTTTCGGGACAACTAAAAAAATAAAATGAAGTCCAAAATTGGGCACATCGCTTAGCATTATGCTGTAAAAGTGACTCGACATATTTATGCGCGCGGGTATGTAAAGACAGATCTCTTTTCTATTTTTGCCTTATAAGTATACATTTGTCATTTTCAATGAGGGAGGTGCCTTGCAAGGTACTAACTTGTTTTCAGGAGCAAAATTCAATTCTTGTAATGACATTGTGAAGTTTCAAATCAATTATCTTATCTGAGTGGCAATCATTTAGATAAAGGAGGAGATACACCCTTGGCCCTACTAATCCACAATGACCCCTGCACTCCTAATCCACCATGACCCCAGTACTCCTAACCCACCATGACCCTGGCACTCCTAATCTATCATGACCCCCCCCCCCCCCCCCAATCCACCATGATCCTGGCACTCCTAATCCACCTCAAAATTTTCACCTTGTTGATAGACATATATGCTCATACAAAATTCAAAGATCCTTGTAATGACATTGTGTAGTTTCAAATCAATTATCTTATCCGAGTGGCAAATATTCAGAGAAAGGGGGAGAAACAACCTTGGCCCTACTAATCCACAATGACCCTGGCATTCCTAATCTACCATGACCCAGGCACTCCTAATCCATCAAAACCTCGGCACTCCTAATCCACCATGATCCTGGCACTCCTAAAAATCCACTGTGACATTTCCACCTTCTTAATAGACCTATATGCTCATACAACAAAGATGGTTGGTGATTAATTTCTCCACTAGCAAGGTATTTGTTCATCGGTCTGCTAATCTATGTATACAATAAACATTTTCACACTGGTCTGACGATCGATCTTTGGATGATAGACCGTCGCTAAATGGAGACTAATTCAGCCGTTTCAAAACATGCAAGAACTTCGATTGATCAACAGCCATTGGATTCACACAGAGAAGTGGCCCTTTATTTGACAATCGATCGTCATAACAACTGTTATTGAGTCGACAAAAGGACGATCGATCGTCTAAAGATCGATCGTCGGACCAGTGTGAAAAGGTTTAATAATTTGAAGCAAATACTTTGTGGAGTTATTTTATCAAGGCAAAACATTTAAAAGACTGATCAAATCTAATTCTATATCCTGGAAGATCAACCTTAGTATACATTGACATACTCAAATGTGACACAGAAATGAAGATGGGAGAGTTGAAGGCACCCAAAGATCTTGAGCGGTATCAGTTTGGCGATTACTCCCATCATAAGTCTAGGTAAATCAATATTTCAAATAAAAGATTTCTTGAAATGCAGAGCAGAGTAAAATACTCAAAATTTCTACACAATAATACAAATTCTGTAATTGATGACTTACATCCAAGAAGTTATCGAGAAGAGTTGGTTCTTTGTTGACAATGAGTTCTTGCACCTGTTTTAGATTGGTTATCTTCTGCGAATCCTTCGTCAGAAGATGTGTTTGGTTAATCAACTCAACAACCTGGAGAACAAAATATATATGAACTTAGGGATAGTAAATTGTGTTTAAAACAAGCATCTGAAGAAAAAAATTCTACCCCTAGCAATAACAACACTGACCTTTTGAATTGATGGCATGAAACAAAATGGCCACAAGAGGAAACGCCACGTAAAAGCCACCACACGAATCCACCTTTGATTATGGGCTGGAAAAATGAACCACTACACTGATCAGCCGCATTCAAAATTTGAAGGTGTGGCAGTCTTAAAAAGTACCTGCTGTATTAAATATTTGTTAACCACTAACTAGCCTATATCATACAGGCCATAATATTGTACATGAGCAGCCCTCAAATTAACCGAAGGCAATTGCTGTCGGTGCCCAACCTAGTTGCCTCGATGCCCTCAACTTCTGGCTGTTTTTACTCCATTGAAAAGTACATAATTGCCTTGTGCACCTTTCAAATTGCCTGAAATTGCATTGCCCTCCCCATTTCTTAATTTGAGGGCTGTGCATGAGTAAATACATGACCACACCAACTCTTTTTGAATAATGTGAAATCCTGTGACTAATATTAAATTATCTGGCTCATTCATTAAAATAATTTAACTTTGTATAGTAGGCCTTATAGCTGTGTATGTGAGAAAAGAAATGTTAATAACGCTACATGTAGAGTTTGTTTTTTAAATCCATCGGTTTTGAGATCATAATTAAATTGCACAGCAGAAGCTTAAATATTACTCCAAAGTCCCTGGGACCATCAGTTTTAATTTGTGTCATCAGGTGTTTTTTTTTTATCCAGCCAAGGGTCTTGAAAGCCCCTTTGTGTTATCAGGAATTGTATACATTTTTCATAACAAGTGGGGTGGGGGGGGGGGGGGGGGGGGTGGGGGGTAGCGATGATGTTTTTCTCAAATCTGCACGAAAATTGCATGGTCAAAATTGCAAATGTACTGACGGAAACTAGTATAAAGGTGTTGATAAACATTTTAATTGAGGTAATTTTGATGAGGCGGGAGATTTTATATGCTAGGCGGGAGTGTGGGAGAAAGAGTGTCTAGGAGGCGGGAGAGTTGACAGCCCTGCATAAATGATCAATAAAGGCAATATAAATATGTGCTGTGATTGTCCGATAATAGAACATAAAAGTTACCTGCACAACAGCAATATTATAATTTCCTTGAAAAATGGATTTCTTCCTTTAAAATGGCTGAATATCACAATTGTACATGCACACAAGCAAATTTTTACATCACACAGAGCCAAAAAGGTAAAGCTACATGCATTTGTGGAATTACCCAGTTGTGCATGTTTGATGTTTAAACCACTCTAAATAAATCGGTGACTGTTGAGATCAAGCATTTAAGCAAGCAAAATGAGTCCAAACGTTGGAAATATAATTGATATGAGATACAACCAAACAAAGGATGGAGATCTTTTTTGGTTAAATTTTATTTAAAATTTATATTGTAAAAAAGTGAAACCCAGGACTTTTGTCCCTTCATTCAATTGAATTTGCTCAATCTCAAATAAATATAATATCTCTGGAATGAATTGAAGGTTTTCTGCAAATTAAAGCTTTGAAAATGGTTAATACAATTAATTAGAAAATAGAATTGTGGTATTTAAACTTCAGACTCATTTTGCTTGATTACCGACCGACTATATACTTTACTATACTAAAACTATATTTTGTAGTATAGTATAAAGTACATAGCGTGTCGAGTCGTGTCATTTCTGCCAAATTTGGCATCATTTTTCGGTCACCTTGTCAGAGGTGTTACTTTCGGTGCCTTCTTCTTCCTCAAAAAATTGACCGGCGACAGATCGCCGACTATTACTCGGTTCTTGAGACATTTCTTATACCAGAGAAATGTTCTTATTTTTACTTAGAAGACAAATAAGGGAAACTGGGAGCAAATCAATAACGTATGGTTAGCTCATTTTGTTCATGCCGTTTTCGTTTTTGCAGAAATTAATTAATTGACCTCTAAATGACATATACCGGAAATTAAAGGAAATCATTTGATATTTTATTTTATTTGTTCAAATCATTTTATATGACGGCAAAACATACCATTTAATCACTGTAATATCTCATTATTAATATTATTTGGATGTTATTTATCTTTAAAATCTCATTTCATAAAATAAAACCAGAAAACCCAATACAACTGAAGAGGACGCTGTTTGTAAAATGGCGACTTGCATAAAAGTTGTAAACACGTCGTCGTCCAGTCGTCGACTAAACGAATGAATAAAGCCCTTAACATTAACTTTAGCAACAATATGGAGCGTAAAATACCAAGGATGCCGTTTGTGCTTCAGTTTGACCAGAGGTTTGATGGCATTGAAGATGAAAGTGATGAAAATCCAGACAGGTAGGCCATCATCGATCGTCATTCACGTATGTCACTAAAATTAAATCCTACTACTGCAGGTGGCCAAATTGTCCCATCGAGTAAGTGGGCAAATATGGCCACCAAGACAAAATGCGTAATAAATTCACTATTTTTCATGTTTGAAACCCAAAGTAATTGATCCAATGGAGTAAAAATCTGCTGTGGAAAGGTATAAGTTTGATTTACTGTTTGAATTAATTAAGCAAATTCTGATACTTGTTGAACTTAAGAGATGAATGAAGAACATTTTTTAATTTTTGTGATTTTGGGTTTGAGCTGAGAGGCTTGATATCTCCCAGCACTATATCTGGGTGGATCCACTAGCCTAAATGAGTACTTGTGGCCAATGAAATACAAGGGGTGTGTCAGAAACATTCATTCAGCATCAAGCAAAAGTTTTGTCTATTGACTTGTATTGACTTTATTGTAAAAAAGTTTTTGTAGTGATGGGCGGCGCAACGATATTTGATACCATGTGATTTTTGTAATAGGGGGGTTTGGTATGAGGTGGGGTATAGGGAGGGTGTTTGTGATTGGGAAGAGGTTAGTGATGGGGGATGGTATTTGTGGTTGGGAGGGGGTTAGTGATGGGGAGGGTGTTTGTGGTTGGGGAGGGGGTTAGTGGTGGGGAGGGGTTGTGGTGGAGGGCAGGGATTTGTGGTGGCGAATGGAAGAGAGGGTTTGTGATGGGGAAGGGGGAATGGTGGTGTGGATGCACGGGGTGGGAAGGGTTGCCCGTGGGATGGGTATGGTGTTTGTGGTGGGGGAGGGGTTTTGTGTTGGGGAGTTGTTTTGTGGTGCGGTAGGGGTTTGTGGTGCGGTTGGGAAGGGGTGGGGAAGAGGGAATGGTGGCGTGGATGCATGGGGTGGGGAGGGTAGGCCGTGGGGTGGGTAGGGTGTTTGTGGTTGGAGAGGGGTTTTGTGGTGGGGGAGGGGTTTTGTGAATGGGAGGGAAGGGGTTTGGTGGGGATGGGAAAGGGAGGGGGTTTGTGGTGGGGATGGGAAAGGGAGGGGGTTTGTGGTGGGGATGGGAAGGGGAGGGGTGGGGGATGGGAAGGGGAGGGGTGGGGGATGGGAAGGGGAGGGAGTTTGTGGTGGGATTGTGATGGTAAGGGGGTTGTGGTTGCATGGGGGTGGGTGAGGTTGGGATTTGTGGTGGGGAGGGGATGTTGAAGGGGTGGTTAAGATGTGGAGGGGGCATTGTGGGAAGGTGGGGTAGGGAGGGTGTTTGTAGTTGGGGATGGTTAGTGCTAGTGGTGGGGTGGGTGTTTGTGGTTGGGGAGGGATTTGTGATGGTGGAGGCTCCAACTGTGCCTAGTAGACTTGACACCATGTGTAGTGGAAAATACTGCACCCCTAGGGTTAGAAGCGATATTTTGGGTCACTTTTTGGCTGCGGGGGGGGGGGGGGGGGGGGGGGGGGGGGGAGGGGGGGGGACCTGAAAAAAGTGGGTGTCAGGGTTAAGGTTAAATAGTTATAAGTTCTATATTTCTTAGAGATGGGTCTAATTTTCATTTATAGTTGGAATTGTTTCCGGAAACAATGATCACTATTCTCCAACAGGCACAGAAATTACAATGAAATCCAATTATAAAGGTTTCTGTTTTTAGATTTTAAAATTTATTTTTTAACATACAGCTCAGACGATGAATTGGATATTATTCTGCATGGGACCCCAAAGCAGAAGAGAAAACTGTCTCGAAGTCTTAGCCGTGGAAGCCTGGAGCTGTCTTCATCGAGTGAGGATGAATTTGAAAAAGAGATGGAGAGAGAGCTGAATGAAACTGTGAAACGACATGAGGAACAGTATTCATCACAAAGCGGTATGATTTGATTTCATAATCCAAGAGGAGCACATTGTCATAAGTAAAATTGTAAATCAGTCAGATGTTTTAACAATAGACATAAAAAATATCTACTATCGTTTTATACATGATGTCCTAAATACATGTACTATATTCCTTACGTTATACCGGTCCCTCTATAAATCTGTACTCCATCGCTTTGCTACATTTTATTATTGTCTCTTATATGTGTGGTGGTATGGGGAAACCCGTCGGAAGTCGCTAGTATTAATATTGAGATATCTGGGTCATACCAAAATATTCCTAACAAATGAGTTCCAAGTCAATTTTCCAACTTTGGTCCCAAGATAGAGATTATACCTTGAACTTTAGTCTCCAGTATGCAAAATTCCAGATGTTAAGTTTATTTTTAGTACTTTTCTGAAGCTTGTTTATCAAATTTTATGTGTAAAATGCTTTGTTTACGTAAAATGACATTGTTACCATGGTAACCACTTGTGAATTCCGGCAACGCATTGTAAAGATTTTGATAGTGACGAACTTACAATTGTTAATAATATCGCACAAAACTAGGTTCATATTAAAAATCCTTTTCATATGACAAGCTATTCTGTGTGATATAAAAATGTAGTTTTATTATTATTAGAGCATTTAAAAGATTTTGTGTACACCTTTGAATTGCCAGTTTCAATTTTAGTGTTGCGTTTAAACTTGCCGACTTTAAAATACTATAACTGTAGTTCTAGATGGAATTTCTGAAAAATTTAAACAGTCCTATACTCAGTAGAGTATGAAGCTCTTTGCCAAAGAAAAAAAATCAAGTTGCTAGAAAATGACCATGTGAAGGGTTTTCCCATGCCACCACACATATACTTGGTTTACATGTACATTATAATCGTTACTGATCTGTTATTGTGATTTTATTCATGCCGTTGCCAACATACACCCGGTGACCCGAGTTCTTTGCATTATAGCTATGATTCCATTTGGGTGGCCAAGTACTTTTTCAAACTCCGCTCTTATTGGTCAACCCACCATAGCTTTAGTATATTGTCATTGTATGTATCTCATTTGTGGTGAATAAACTGAACTGAACTGAGATGT
>CM069441.1:27480496-27560963 GCA_035610835.1 Ophiura sarsii
CCCCTGATGACATGCCTGTCCCCCACATGCCCCCATACCCCCTATTAAAGACCTTAGTTTCGCTACTGCATTTGATGCATACTGGGGATCTAACATATGTATGCACTGGCTTACTCTGGGAAAGATAAATAATTGAATCATTCTAGTAACCCAGAGAACTAAGTAAAACCTCTCATGCTGTGAACTTATTCATGTTGTAAAACCATCTTAATTTTGTTTGCAGATAAGCCATCTTCATCAGGAAACCCATCAGCACAAAACTCAACTACAGCAGAATCCTCTGTGCAGCAGGGTCCATCACTTGCCCAGCAGTTTTATGATGATATCTACTTTGATTCTGATGACTCGGACCTGGGTGACGAGAAAGAAAAAAATAAGGACAAAAAAGACAGAGGTGAATGCTCTTAGTTTTATTTGCTTATTAACAACCACCTAACTCTTTATGAAGGCACGGGGATGGGATAGGGGGAATGTTAATTTCTCGGGGACAGGGAACTGACAAAAACTGAAAGGTGCATTACCTGCTTGTGAAATCTTGTGACTTCTTTGATGACATGTCTATTACATATGTTAAGTTCTAGATTTATTTTGAAACTGCTTACATGTCTATATCTGGATAGAATAGCCCAATCAGGGGTGCTGTGTGATTGATGTCCCCTTGTTGTCATTGATACACTTCAACTACAACAGGACACTTACAAATTGTATCAGTCAGGAAGTTTGTATATTGTTATATTTATTATATTGGCAAATTTTATGTGACGTTTTACTTCTACCATTAGAACCACTTTCAAATTGTAGAATAAGACTCATGTTCAAATGCGTTGGTTAACACATTTGAAAGATGAATTTTGTTACAGATTCATGTAGGACCCCTTTAAAACTGGGCACTTTCCTTTTGTGCTGAGTTATTGAAACACACAATTATCTAATACCCATGTTGTTGCCCACCCATCTATACCAACTTGGATTCATCACTAATATTGCTTTGGCAGTATATCAGTTGGGCAGTGGGGCAACCTTTTACGACAATTTCAGAAATCTTGCCCCCCCTGAAAAAAATCCCAGCTACGCCACTGAGTTGGGGTATGTCAGGATTCAACAAAGTATACCCGCAATGATCAATAGCTCATAGAACATTTATAAATGTTCTTCATAATTGACGATTTCATGTCTAAAGAGGGAGACATACTCGATAAACATACAATCTCGTTCTTTTACTGCAATGTATTGAACTGTGAATTTCTACATTTTCCTAGATAGTGTCGGTTACCAGCAAACATTTAATTTCAAATTAGTGGAATAGATAGTTTATACGTTCAAGTTTACTTCACGAATGTAATAAGGTCAAATATTATACAGCTCAGAAGTATGAAGCATTTTTTATGATAAGTGCAAAGTTCACCACATTGAAAAACTACATCACTCTGTCTCGGCTACATCGTTAGCCTCGTTTTTGATCACTTATTGCTCTGAGCATGCTCAGTTGGATAGCATGGCCCTCTTTTGACGTAAATGCGCCAATTATGAATAATGTCTATTATGAGCAACAGAAAGAACCCTTTGTTTTCAACCTTAATGCCACACCTACTAATATCTATTGGCCTTGATATATTAATTTTTTAAATAACTGTTATTTGTTGCAGGTAAAAAGAAGAAACCAAAGCACAAAGTTGTGTCAAATGATGAACTGCTTTACGATCCCGACATTGATGATGAGAATCAAAAATGGGTCGATAGACAAAGGCAAAAGTACAGAAACCGACAGCAATCCCACATGCCTCCCAGGGCTACTGCAGGTACGTCTGCAGCAACACCAGCAGAGCCTAGAACAGACACTGTCAAAGGCAGTCCTGGTCCTGAAGAAGATGCCAAGTCAACACCAAACAGTAAACCACCCAAATCAGATGCACTGTTGAACTGCCCTGCATGTTTAACAACATTATGTTTAGATTGTCAGAGACACGAACTGTACAACAACCAATATCGTGCCATGTTTGTGTTGAACTGTAGCATCATCAAAGGTGAACGATTGAGGTACCCTGTACCGAAAAAGTCCAGACGTTGGAATAAGAACAAAAAGAAAAGGCTACGAGAGGAGGTTGGGGAAGGGTCGGTTCCAAATGGAAATGACTCTGAGGAACTTTACTTCCCTGTTAAATGCAGTGTTTGTAACACCGAGGTCGCTGTGTATGACGAAGATGAAGTATTCCATTTTTTTAATGTCTTGGAAAGTACTGCATAATATGACACAATAAGACTATCATCTAACAATCCTATTCCTGACAATGGAAATTTAAAAAGGCCAAAGAGAGTTCTTCTAACAGTACCATGGGAAAATGTGACTCACTACAGATACGACTTTTTCCCAGAGGTGTAAAATCTTACTTTTAAAGCTTACTTCCGCTTTTGTTTGCTGACATATCCATATCCCTCTTCTCCTTTCAGGGTTTCGTGGTATGGACACTTATTTGGCAGCCAGGACCCTACAAAATTTGACTTATGTGCTGTTTGCGTTGCTTTTAGTTGCAAATTACACTGTTTTTCCTACTTTATGTTGAGCAAAGGCCTCTCTTGACCCTTAGATTTTAGAGTCAGTGTTAACCCTGGTTTCAATTTTACAAAATGTTATCACTTTGGAGCTTTTTTACTTGCGATCATTCACATCTCTGTATATTGATGGTTATTTTTGCTATACAGTATATTGTATTGTGATTCAATTTGATAAGTGTAATTTTTACTATTCCAAGCCAACAACATATCCATGTTATGGAAAAATAAAATGTTCTAGTTAAGAGCTGTATGTGTGTCATAATTTAATTCATCTTAAATCCCCCATTCAAATATCACATGTCATATCATACATGAGAATCTATGGCATTGTATACTTCCTCAGACCAGTTCCATTATCTTAAAAGTTCAGAAACCATGCGTTTTTGTTCAGTGTATGCACACACTAACCATAACGTCATTATGTTGATGAATTTCTAGGCAGAACATGTTTTGTTTCCTTGGCATTATAGACTGAAAGAATATATTGGTTGGCCGTTTTGCTTTAAATAGGTATAAACAGATGTGATAGTTTATCTTAAACGTTCAGGTTCGTTTATCTTAAACGTTCAGGTTCTGGAAATGGAATAAAAGTAACTAGATAGCAAAGTATAAATAAAATACACATGGAATCAATAGTAGGTCAATCATTATTTGTGCTGACCAGGGTGCTTGCAATGAAATAATTTTGTTTAAAGATATGGTTATTTCAGCAATTCCAACATTCTGCTTATTGAATTGAAACGATTTAAGGTCAAGGTTCAAGTTCAAATGAGTGGTTCAAAGTTCAAAGTTAAAGATATCATCTTGGTTCAAGTTCGTTTTATTTGAAAGTTAGATATGGATGCGTTTACTTACAGGGCATGTCAAAAAGTGTCCCATGAGTTAGAAAATTAATTAAAAATACATTAGTCTTCTATCAAATACACCTTATCCCATTTAATTGTACCACCTTACTATCGAGATATGATCAATTCAGTAACAAGAGTGTGAATCTCACTTTGACCACTTTTGAACAAGAAAATGACTTTCAACTGAAAAAAAAACTGCATTTGTGATTCCGATGATGATTATTGGATACATGTAATGTCAATGTATAGTTTTAAATACATCTAAAATTAAATATTTTATTGTATGTCATGGATAATATGGATGAAAATATGTTTTTATGTTCAAATTCAACTAACTATCAACATTTAGTAGATTATTATTGATTTTATTGATATTGTTCAATTACACACATGATGATTCTAATAAATGGCCAATAAGAGCATGAGAGTAAAATGACCCCATGACTGGTTTAATCAAGGAGTTATTTTAACTATGATAACTCCTTGGTTTAATAGATTACTTAGTATTCCGTGATTAACCAGCGAAGGGTCAACATGAATTTTATTTCCTCAGTCAAACCCCACCTTTGTCAGTTTTGTGACAAACGCTTTAATCGAATTCAAGAAGACATAGAAAGTATGCTGAAGGCAAATGTCGTTTGGAAGAAATGGATGATGCATGATGATGATAATCAATTTGAAACAAATAACTTGATAAAATGTCAAGAGTCATGGATGGGAAGATTCAGATGTTGAAAATACTGAAACTAAATCATCTCAATCATCTGTAATAGTAAACACATCCATCCCTAACTTTCAAAAACGAAAAATATAGCCAGAGAAAATGTGTATTTACTATCGATTATCATTCATTAAAATCCCCGAATTAAGCGATGGACAACTAATAGACACATGCTGAACTTTAATCAAGTTGATATCGTTAACCTTCAACGTTGAACTACTCATTTCGGGCACCATTTGATCTTGACCTCAACCATCTCAAAACCGTACCCGGTGAGGTACGTACTATTACTTTGGTATCATGACTTCATCGATTTGTATATCACCTTGCATTTTCCCTTGCGCATTATGTAATGCATGCAATTTGGATGTATGCAATAGGTCGAGATCCGCATGTGGGATCAAAACATGAGTACTTGCTACAGATTATGACGCACCATTTGATATCCAGGGGGAGGCATGGAAGTGTTTTGAAGAAAACAAACTTGACCCACTATCCAGGCGAAGAAAAAACCACTTGACCCACTGATGAGTAAAATAAAACAATCTGCCCCACCCAACTCAAATGAGGAAAATCTTACCCACTCAAACTTCCATGCCCCACCCCCCTGGATATCAAATGGTGCGTCCCTTAGGCCAAAAAAAAAATTGTTATGTTGTCCTCGACAGCTTTCAGAGAGGAGGGGCGGGCGGGCGGATTTAAAAAATTAAAAAATTAAAAAAAAAAAAAAAAATTACCAGCAGAAGCTCAAAGTTCAGCCAACAAGAAGTTAAAATCACTCTAAGAGCCGCACATATGTTATAAACACTTAATTTAATATTCAATGCGATTTTTAAATGTAAAAAAATCTGAAAAAAAAAAAAAAATCGAGCGGCCCTAAAATGACGAGCGGGCGGTCGAGGATAACATAACAACAACAAAATTGTTGCCTTACTACAGTGCAACAGAACATAAATTACCAAAGTGCATGTTATTGAAATTACGCTCTAATTCAAAAAGTAGAATATGTTAGACAAGGAGACAATATTATAGAATACAGCTTGGTGATTTAATGTCATTGAAAAAAAAATGATTTGACCTTATTTGCATATAATTAGCACAGGGTTGTAGCTAGACCAGATTGAGTGCCGGCAATTTTACTGACGGCGAACGGAGTAAGTGTAGCGAACGAAGTGCTGCAGTGGATCATGGAATGGGGTCTAGAGGCCTTCTTAATATTTTTAAGGGGTTATAAATGCACTTTGAGGGTTCCTGCACATAATTTCTTGTTTTATGAGGCAGTTTAATGATTTTTTCCCACAAATTGGTTTTTTTTAGTGCCGGTTTTTTTACCCTTTTTTTAAGAGTGCCGGACGCTTGGCACGACTTCCGGACGGCCCCGTCTGGGGCTGTCCAGCGTAGCTACAACCCTGTTTTAGCATATTATAAAGAAATACATTACAATTTTGCTTTTTGAATTTCCAGCAAAAACTATACATGCTATTACACCAAATTTACAGGTAACGAAGTTCCCATCATTGTCAACAATTCTGTCTGAGAAAAAGTTCACATTTATCTTAACTTTTTGAAAAAGCCCAAATCTGTCTAAATTAGGGACCGTTCATTATTTATGGTGGAGGGGCGGTTGGGACAAATTCGAGACTCGTAGGCCTATGTTAAAATTACCTAACCCCCCTACAGCTGAAACTGAAAATGATATGACCCCCCTGCTAACCAGTAGCTTTTTACACCCCCCCCCCCCCCCCCCCCTCCCCGAAAAAAATCAACTTGTCACATACTTATAAGGGCTGTCTTTACCTTTGGAATTTTGTTCATGGATACGTTGGCAAATTTGTGTTTGTGCCCTATCTGAACGGCCAATACTTTTATGATGCCCCTTCTTAGTGTGTGTGAAATTTAGTGATGGCGAGTTGGAATTTTTTTCTTCATATATAGGGCCTATACATTTTGGCCAGTTTGTGAGTCTTTATAACCCGAACAAGCAGAAGCGTATAATCCAGTGAAACGTTCTACTTTTGTGAGCATTGGTGCAAAGCAGAGTTGAGGTGAAAAGCATGCAATAAATCACATTTTTAAATCATGAAATCGGATTTTGTAACATATACACCCTGTGGCTCTAATGTCTCGACCGTTGATGATTATATACACCTAGCACATAAAGTCCCTGACCAGGTGCTTGAGGTTCGCTAATTCAAAATATATAATCGGTACATTAAATGAGCAAATTTCTTTGTCGCAGTTTGATACCTCATTCAACAAAATCGAATGGATACTTTTAAAGTTATGGCGATTTCAATGACCGCGCATGCAACAGAAAAGTTGCACTAGGTATAGGAATCATTGATTTGTGTGTGATTACTGTCATAACTGTGTGTTATCTGAACGAAACAGATGAATGGGTCTGGAGTGATAACCACAATGTGCGGGACAAAGGGTGTATCTGGCTGTGAAGAATACAAGTCTTAGCTGATTAGATGTGAGTTTTTTCAGTGCGTAATCACACACAAATCAATGATTTCCTATACCTAGTGCAACTTTCTGTTGCATGCGCGGTCATTGAAATCGCCATAACTTTAAAGTATCCATTCGATTTTGTTGAATGAGGTATCAAACTGCGGAGATGAAATTTGCTCATTCAATGTATATCTCAGATTTTTGGTACCGATTATCTATTTTGAATTAGCTAACCTCAAAGCACCTGGTCAGGGACTTTATGTGCTAGGTGTATATGTTTTTCCACCATAGCGTCGATTTGCTGTCCAGAAGTCGTTTCATAGTAAAAGTTTTTGAAGTTTTACCTCGCATAAGTTTTTGAAGTCGATAGGTTTGAAGAAAATATGCGCGAAGCGCACACAAAAATGGCATTTACACTCCAAAATAGCCTCTAAAATCACTCCAATCACCACCATCTTTATAGTTTAAACAAATTTACACAACCCCCCCTGTTCAAGAATAAAAAGTTACATAACCCCCCTATTTCAACATATGAAAGTTACATGACCCCCCCCCCTATAGTTTACCCAACCGCCCCTCCACCATAAATAATGAACGGTCCCTTAAGCTTAATAAATGACCAAATTCGTTGAAATTAGTAAGTACTGTGTACCCAAACCAGACGTTCAAGGTATCACATTAAAGGTAAAGATGTGTTAAAACAATGGTCTGAACAGATAATTAAATATTCCTTTAGTATTTAAAATATTTCCTCCAAACATTTGGTATATTTTTTAAAAACCACAAATGGTGTTTTTGTATTTTTCTCATGAATTAAACATGCAATAAACACTAAAATCACCGAGAAAGATGTGTATGGCTAGCCACACAAATCTGTCAAGCCATTCGTTAACATGTTTGCTGTTTAATTAATTTACGCGCGTAATTAATTAATTAATTGGGCGTTTAAATGGAACCACTTTTTGTATGCCCAATTAAGTTATGTACGGCTGTCATTAAAGTCAAAAAACTAAATTCTAAAGTGGCTCAAATTATAAAGGCGATGGAACCGTAATGTGTGTATCGAATAGGGAGAAAGCCAAGGACAATGCAATCAATTCATGATTACAATTGTTACATAATAGTTGACACGTTTGTTGAAACAGAAACTTATAGAATATAAAACAATCTATAAAATGAGAGCAAAATCAAGTTTGTACCATACAGGGATGAGGAGTTATTGTAAATTGAACGTAAAATTGGGAACATTTTTTATATTCCCCATAGATATTGTACACAGCGCCACCGCCGCCACCCCAACCGCCACCACCACTGACTTTAGAAATATAATCAATCATATCTCAGCCAAACAGTTATAGGAATACCTGATTTATTCACACAATGTAGCTAGATAAATAGGCTTTCGAATGACACCTAAACCAATTGTTTGTCTGAGTGCACAAGGATTCCATAAAGTATAGTTTGCCCCACTTCCGGTGTGGTTACTGAGATATTGAGCAAAACGTGAAAAGGTCGTTGACCTTTGCTTTTGGGGTCAAAATTTGAACATGTTCCGATTTTGACAAACGATTTCTCAAATTGTTCGTCGGATCACAAGGGTTCAAGAAATGGTAGTTTTTACCACCTGGAATCGTTTTTGTGACTTATACAGGATCTAAAGGTCACAATCCCTATATACGCCTATACAATCCCTATATACGCCACCTATACAATTTGACCTTTTGACCCCTGTAGGCCTACAAGGCACACTAATGGCTCCAGGTGGTAGAAACTACCATTTCTTGAACCCTCGGAAGTGGGGCAAACTATACATTTTTAGGAATCCATGTGCTTAGACAAACGATTTGGTATGCTTCTCAGCTTAATTGAAGCAATTTGAATTTTTGATCCCCAGTATGGCGGCCATATTGGAATTGGTCATTATGGCAGTCCCAAATTTAAGGCTCAAATGTTGGCATCCATCAAAAATCAAAAGAGTATGGTACGGGTAACATATATGGGCACACTTTGGTGCTTTTAGAAGAAAATGAACCAAACCTCCCTTGTGATGCCCTAACAGCCCCAACTAAACACGACCGACCCATAAAATCTCAAAAAACCTGCCTTTTTATTGCAGGTTGACACGGTATATTGTTATAAACTGCTCACAAAAAGTATCGAAACACTTAGAAATGATCCAATATATAACGACTCGAAAGGGTATGCATTAATCGGAGCAAATAACCAAGTGCATAATTTTGTTCTGCGTATTTTGACACCTCGATCGATGATATTGCGGAGCGGAGTTATTGTCATTTCAACGGTCGTGGGTCCAGTTTCAAAAGTGACAATCATCCTATAGAAAGATGTTTGCATTACTGTTTAGAATGATCAGATTCGTGTTTTTCAATAGGGATGAGTGTCACTTTTGAAACTGGACTCACGATCATTGAAATGACAATAACTCCGCTCCGCAACATCGTATCTCAACGATCGAGGTGTCAAAATACGCAGAACAAAATTATGTACTTGATTATTTGCTTCGATTAATGCATGCATACCCATTCGAGCCGTTATATATTGGATCATTTTAAAGTGTTTCGATACTTTTTGTGAGCAGTTTAGTTGATGGCCAATCGATTATCAACATTCAGTTCAGACGATGGCGGACACGAAACGGCCGTAAATTTTGAATTTCCGTTGGTTTCAATGATATGATTCTTCTTCTTCTTCTTCTTCTTCTTCTTCTTCTTCTTCTTCTTGAATACTTCGCAACATTCCTAGTGGAATCAAACGCGAAGGGGGCTTGAATACACAGACTGTGTTAACTGTGCAACCCCTGCTCTGTGACCTAGAACGATGATTAACAAAGAAAGCATTTAAGATATTTAATAAGGCCAAATTAAATTAATTGTTTGTCTCAAAGCTCCTCTCCTGTTGTAAAACTAATGCGGAATGCGGTTTTTTTTTCAATTTTTAAAAAAAAAATTTAAATATAAAATATTGAAATCCTTGTAAAAGTGATTTTTTGTATTTAAGATGATGTGATCAATGAAAATCTGAAAAATCGGTGAAATTTTGGGATTTTTTATTTTATTTTATTTTTTTAAAAAAGAAGAAAAAAAAGAAGAAGTTTTTTTCTTCAGATTTTTGTTTTTCTAATGCGCATCAATAAACTAACGCGCGCGGGAGCTTTGAGACAAACAATTAATTTAATTTGGCCTAATCTGAATTAACTAATACCTTTACAGTAACTAGTCTTGATCTATACAGGCTGTCCCAAAATGATTAGTACCCATCGATGCCCAAAGTTCAATAATTTGTTTTATCATCAAAATCAATGAGATTAGATCCGTTGTATTTCTATCATTTCTATCCCTAAACACTTGTCAACTTAAAACAATGCATGGGGTCAATCAAGTGTGACGAACTTCTTTTACCCTTTTAAATTGAATTAAAGTGAAGAATTATAAATGATTTGAACAAACATAAATAATAACAGTTACAACAAAAAGACACACAAGATTATATTAGTAGACAAGAGATATTGAGAATACACGGGTTTCTTTCAAACAAGCTGTAAAAACACACACATTTTTAGCACTTAGTCGAAAAGGTGAAATCACCATGTCTTACATAATTGGATTGTATCTTGAGTTTGATAAATCCGATATTCATGATCTAAAAATTCTCATGAAAGGGTATAGTATGACGAAGATGATAAAAAACAACGGATCTAATCCCATTGATTTCGATGACGAAAAAAATTAATGAACTTTGGGCATCGATGGGTACTAATAATTTATGGGCAGCCTGTATAATAGGCCTACAGTGAAAATGAAGAAATAATTAATACAAATAGGAATATGTAAAAAATAAAGAACTTACAGGGCCGTATTCTCGTACTGAACACGGTTTTAGCTTAAAACCGTGTTTAACTAAACGCGTGTCTAACCTAAACGTGAGTTTTTCCTTTAAACGACGTGTTTAACAAAACACGATTTTAAACACTGCAAATCTCGTTCCCAGGGTGGTCCTGCGTTGATTGTATACACTATACAAGCATTTATTTCATTGTGGCCCTAAATGGGTGGCACGGTTGAGTGATCATTCAAGGCATACAGTTGGTGTGCGAGTTTTAGTTAAACGCGCACTAAACAATCCCCGTACCCATGTTTAAAGTTAGACTGACACGTACGTTTCGGCGAGTTAGACGCGTGTTTAAACATATGTACGAGAATCGTGTTTGGTTAAACACTGTATTGAAAAATCATAAATACTGGAATTAAACAACTCTGTGTACTCTTTGCAGGACTCACTGCTCTATGACCCATAGCGACGAACGGGAAGCAATCACTTCCCGTTTTATCCCAGATGACTTCAACTCTTGCCGCTTCTTGACAAGTTGCGTTTCAACGCATGGAAAAGGGTCTATATTTTTTTAAATAATGCATTTAATATTTTCTGTCACTACTCACTATGCCATGATGAATTTGTCACGGCTATTTCAACACAAATCATATACAAACATATAGTGAACTACGGGTATACCAACGATGTCAATTAAATTTTAGTTTGAAAATGGACGGGGTATATCTTTAAAACCTGGAATTACTTTGGGAACTATGATAACTTAAAGTTGTTCAATATTTGATTGGAGATCGTTTTGGCGCGAGCTCTTGTCGTTTAAATCACGAATCACTTCGAGACATTTTCTCAAATCCAATTTGGATCCTGCAGCACTTCACGATCGGCAGCCATGTGCTTCGGTAAGTGATCAAGTTAATTTAACTAACAGGTTTACAAATTGAATATACAATCAAAATTATAGATATTTTTAGCAAACCCTACCTGCATAAATACATACCACCGAGTTTTTCACGAAGAACATGCAGGGTCTTGTGTTTTATAAACGTAACCATAAGTGACATGTCGACAATCTTGTTATTACGGTATCCATACTCCGATCCATCTAAATACTCGAAATACATAAATACAGGGTCCCTAAAAAGGTGCAAACGTTTCACGTCTTTGTCCTCATTGGTTTATTACTCTCTTTGGTATAAATGTCTACATAAGCTATAATTTAGTTGGCTTTCAAATGCCGATGGTTTGAGGTTTGATTGTAAATTGCTCTTTTCAATCCAACGAATGCTTGATCAATCACGAGCACTTTTAAAAGTGTTTAAAAACGGGTTGTGCCACTTTTTAGGGGAAATGCTTGTGAAAAAGAGTCATTTTATTCATTTAATAATCAGTATTTACTAATTGATGATCATATGAGCTTCAAGTACACTTGAGTGCCTTTCAAATGCCGTTTGTTAGTCTCGTTTGCTTTTTCCGATCAAAAAATATGCTTTTAATGATTAATTGACCAAAAGTCATATTTGTGCTATTTTTAGAAAGAAATGCATCAAATATGACCAGGGGTGTGCCACTCAGCTTGCCGATCGGAAGCCACTTTTAAATAAAAAATTTAGTCAGCATAGAATTGGTGGCGCTATACCGATCAGGCGTGATCGTAGCAGACGACGCGACGCTGGCCACGCGTCTCTCTGACGACCCAATATGACAACGGGAGTGCAACGGGAGGTCAAAAAATTTCGCACAGTCCCAAAAAAGAAATCGCACAGTAAATGTACTACATGTACAATTTTGCCTTCTATTTGGCTAATAACCTCGGTCTTTTTTCTCAATTTTTTCCTATTTCCTTTTTTTCTCACCCCTTTTTTTTTTAGGGGGGTGGGGGGCGGGAGCACAAACTGGTTTTTTCGTCAGGGGGCATTTCCCCCCTGCCCCCCCCCCCCCCCCCCCCCCCTGAGCTAGGCCACTGTGTCAACCCGAGGTTGACGATCATGTGTGTCGCAGCTCTAATAATAATATTGTGTGTACTGATCGTAATATTAGTATTGCTTTATTCCGTAATAATAAGATGGATTAAAATCATATCTTGGCCAGTTCACCCCTCACCCAAGGGCGGAAATCCGGGGGGGGGGGGGGGGGGGGGGGGGGTTATCCCCCCACCCACTTTTTGACCGGGGGGATGGTCAATGCAATCATCCCCCCCCCCCCTGATTTTTCACAGCGGACAGGGAGGCATGCGAGGGACATAAGAACGTTTGGAGTTTATTGTACGTTGGTCAGGATACATACGCATACGTACGTTGACTAGAATCCATCTTTTGGAGGTAACTTAAACTTCTTTCTGGCGTGGCATAGGCCTATCTGCCTATTTAAAAAGCCAATATTGATCAGAAATAAAGTGATTGCTTTTCAATAAAATATTCGTCAAAAGTACACACCAAATCGCACCAAATGGGTTCGAAAATTTAAAAAAAAATCAAATTCTGAGCGGGGGGCACATCCCCCCTCAGAATCCCCCTGTTCGAGCTTTTAAACCATCTATACTAAAATTAAGAATATATCAGTATACAAAAATGCTCAACTTCTTTCGTGCATTGATAAAAAACAAAATATTTATTGAAAATGAAGCGATGGCTTTTCAATACAATATTGGTCAAAAGTATACACCAGATCACACCAAATGAGTTTGAAAATTGAAAAAAATTCCCCCCTCAGACTCCCCCCTGTTGGAGCTTTTAAACCATCTATACTAAAATCAAGAACATATTCTTTTTATACAACTGTGGTGCTTTGCTGTAATGCATCTTTTTATAATCATATTTTTAAAGTTGTTGATGTTATTTTGTTGTTATATAATTGTATGCCATTTTTTGATGTCTGTTATTTGTACAGCGCATTGATCTGTTGGAAATGCGCTCTATAAGCACCGGTAAATAATCAGTATAAAAATATGCTCAACTTCTTTCGTGCATTGATAAAAAAATAAAAAATATTGAAAATGAAGCGATGGCTTTTCAATACAATATTGGTCAAAAGTATACACCAGATCGCACCAAATGAGTTTGAAAATTGAAATGTTTTCTACTTCTCGTCCGAGCATAGCTCGGAGTGCGGTGCTGTGCACCGCATATAGATGGTACCAGCTCAATTTCATTTTTTTTTTGGGGGGGGGGGGACAACTGTTATCATCCCCCCCCCCCCCCCCCCCCCCACACCTAACAAGAAATGTCCGCCCCTGCCCTCACCCCTAGTCTAATGGTTGAGTTACGTGCCTTACAATGCAGAGGTCCATGGATCAATTCCCACTAGGACCACCTTTGCAAACAAAACCGGAGTGCATGACTTGATTGTTTCAGTTCCAAAGACTATTCATATTTGACACTGTTTTCCAACAGGTAAACATGTATGAATTATAGCATATCAATAGAAACCACGTATTTTCCTTTTATGATATGATAGTTTGTGGTAAATACAATCTTGAGGCAAGGGCTGCGTCTGAAGATCCTGTTACTCATCAGCCAACATCCAATGGTCCACGAACGGTAAGGTTAAAAAGATCTTGAAAAGGCTTCATATAGGTCTTGATGTAGCCCTAAATAGTTGAATGTATGCGTGACGTGAACATGGTAAAAACATTGTCTATACAATATAACGAAGACTTGGAGGTTTATAAACATGATAAACACTACCGTGCTTAAATTCAACAATTAGGCCTACTTCCATGATTCAATGTATCCATTTCCAAACCGGGCCTTGTCAATTTGTAACATTGCTTGTTTGTATTGCCAGTTTCGGGTAATTCAACCAAATGTTTATACCTAGCATATGAATTTGCAATCCATCTTCAATTTGGGGATATTGTGACAAGATTAGCCTAAAGAGCAAAAAGAGGCATTCTACGTCAAAATGTTCTTCTATTTCCACTAGAAAGACCAATTTGTCACCTTTCAAAGCCAATATTGGACAATGGCTTAATAAATGGAATACCGTTCATGGGACAAACTACACTAGCTTCCATGTTTCACCATATCCCATCTTGAAACTTTCCCATGTAAGCCTATAAAATGACCATGATGACCATAATGATAGAATGTTCTTTTTCCTACAGGTTACTCGTCAATGGTCGAATAACATTGTGTCATGTTGCTCCGACGACAAACAAACATGTAGGTATTTTGCATTAAATTTATATGCCAATGTCAATAAAAAAAATATCATTATTTGGAGGTGTGTTTTTTTAGTTTTATATCTTCAGCAAATTTTGGCATACTTAGAGTATTCACATTAAGTTGATAGTTATGATGAATAATAACAACGAATACAATGAATAAAAATGCTTTATCTTATTTATTTTTTTCTGTAAAAGTATGAGATGAGAATTGAAGTTTAGGTACAGATATGACGACGGTGATAATGTTACATTTCATCTTCAATTTAACAACATTTCAATGCAAACATATAAACAAAGGAAGCACGAACGATATTCTCTTCACAGAAAGTATCTTCAAAACACTGTACTCAATCAACGTAATTATTAAAAAAACCCATTGAAAACAGTTTACATACTATACATGCTATAGTAATAGTGATATATCTTTTATACAATCGTAGGCATTATGGGATGTATGTGTTGCCCCTGCTTGGCTTGCTCAATTGCATCTCGACTAGGGGAGCCCCCTATGGTATGCTGTTTGCCCGGGGGATGTGTAGCACTAAGAACAAAACTTCGTACTCAACACAGCATAAAGGTTGGTATATGATTATTATTATTTCATATTTTATTACAAATCAATTTTAGGCCCCAATTTCACATTTTGAAAATCTGATTGTTGTTATATCTTTTTGAAAGTACGGCATTTTATTCGATAGACGGATCCTTACCTATATTGTTGCATTCTTAGCCTCTCTTGGGCCAACAATTTTCTTATTGACGCGTTACGCGCGCATTTTCTTATGAACAGGGCATGGGATTTCCACAGGGGCGGACTGGCCACTGTGGCGTTTTGGCGATCGCCACATGGGCCGCTTGTTTCTGGGCCTCTCAGGGCCGGTTGGGCCTCTCAGGGCCGGTTGGGCCTCTCAGGGCCGGTTACGCGAAATTTTGTGACCGTGCGAATTTTTTTGACTGTGCGATATTTTGTGACCGTGCGAAATTTTGTGACCGTGCGAAATGTTGTGACCGTGCGAATTTTTTGACTGTGCGAAATTTTTGACTGTGCGAAATTTTGTGAACGTGCGAAATTTTTTGACCGTGCTTTAAAATCACTGTAGAGTTTGGATATCGCCCCTTACCCTTTTTATTTTACTTCTTGCTTTTAGGGAACAATATGCGGTGACTTCTTCGCTTCATGCTGTTGTCCAGCTTGTTCTTTGTGTCAAATGTCAAGGGAACTAGACAATTTAGAGAGAGGTCGTGTAGATTGACAATGGTGTTGTGACGCTAACTTTATCTCATTTCAAATACCTCTTTAATATGTTGAACCTGCTTATTTTCTTAAAGTAAATTATTATTCATATCTTAGTATTATTAATATTCATATCTTAGTATTATTAATATTCATATCTTTAATATACGGGGATTTTATTCTTAAAGAGACGTCAAATGGAGAATGACGTATTCGTCGTGAACTTGTTATGCTTTGATAAAATATGAAGGACTGGAAATCCACTCTTGTAAAGCCAAACTTTCGTTCAATAATTGATGAATAATTGAATAATAATGGTTTTAATGTGTCTTTTGATCTATATCAAGTAGGAATTATAAAACGACGGAAAGGTTAAGTTTAACATGCATTTCATTGGAATTGATAATATGGGAATGAAGTTCATAATAAAGATAATTGTACCCGAAATGAAATATTTACATGAGGATCAATTTCTCGCCTTCATTTTCTCTCTGTGTCTTTCGTTGCATGATGGGTGTTGTATAGTGATATAAACAAAAATAATGATGGACTTAGGATCTTAAGGCATAACACATCGTGGGCCGTATTTAATTTCTCGTACATAGTTAAACACGGTTTAAGCTAAAAAAGCACGCGTCTAACTTTGACTTTAGACACAGCGTTTAACTAAACGCAATTCTCGTACACTTTTGTTTTACTAAACACGCGTCTAACTCGCCGAAATATGTCTAACTTTAAACATGGGTACGGGGGTAGTTTAGTGCAGTTTTGACACCAACTGTATCTGTATGCCTTGAATGATCACTCAACCGTGCCCGGTGCAAGCTGACGTGCGGATCGTGTATAGTCTTTAAAATTTAAGGCATTCGGTCGATATCTATTGTGACCCATTAGGGCCGCAATGAAATAAATACCTGTATACATTCAACGCAGGACCACTCTGGGAACAAGATTTGCAAGAGTTTAAAATCGTGTTTTGTTAAACACGTCGTTTAAAGGATAAACCCATGTTTAAATTAGACACACGTTTAGTTAAACATGGTTTCAAGCTAAACCGTGTTTCGTACTTCATGTACCCCTGTCACACATACGGCGATCAGGCCTTGCGCTCTCGTTGCGCTGAAAATATGATCAAAACGCCATGCAAAACGCAGTAAGGTCACTAAGAACCGATTGGGAACGCAGTGGACACCATCTAGAGCGGTGTAGGGTCCCCATGATCGCCCATGGGCGCCATACAAAACGCCGCGACTGTTTACGCTCTGCTGCGATCAAGCCAGCGCTTGTATTGCGCTTATAAGTCGCTGTCTGCGTTACTACACCTTCTCAACACGTTTTCATAACGTTCTCTGCGTTAGCGCGGAGAGTATAGAGCGAGTGCACGAAGGGTATTAAATTCAAACATTGAAATAGTAGAAATTATACAGTCCTCAAAATAGGTAACTGCCTATGTTATAAACATAGTCTTAACTCCTAGTAAAGAAAATACTTCTCTTTAATTCGAGAGATGTTGTTCACGACTGTCGGTTAATAATTAAAAACGCAACATATATTGTAAAGAATTGAACAAAGTGAAGTTTACATTTTCACACTTGGATTTTGAACACGCGGGACAGTATGTGTATGGGCTGCATTGATCAATTGAAGCATCCCAAACCCTCATCTTATTACTATCGACCCATGAGTTGTCGCTACCAGTTAGGGGCGATATCCAAACTCTACAGTGATTTTAAAGCATTTTTCTAGCGATTTTACAACGATATTCCAACGGTATTTCGTTCTATTGTTAAAAGCATCGGGAAAAGATCGGTGATTAACTAGAAACCTCTCTACTTATCTGGCGTTAACAATATAACTATTGTAGTACTCTCGATGGCTGCATTAGTGAAGCAGACAGATCAAAGGCGCAAGGAAGGTTGTGTTATATTCTTTAAGAAATACTATATTATAATTTTTAATTTGCGATCTATATATTTGTTATACCTACCCCTATCATTATTTACTTTACACATTTAAATTCCTCATGAAATTACCCATCATATTATATATAATTGTCAAAGGTTACTACGTCGGTAGGGTATTTATACCGGCTAGTGAATATCTCCCATTTTTATTTTATATATTTTTAGAATTTTCAGAAATATTTGTTAAGGAAGTACTAAACCCTGATCTAAACTGCATTTCTGAAATCCTCTAGTTACAAGCTTTCCAAAAATGTATACTTTTGCTATCATAGGTGGAATACTTTTTCTGTTATATTCACTTTATAAATCCGGTAAATTGAGGCTGATTATTCATGTTGACTGTGTAGCGAATAGGAAGAAAGCTGATGATCGTGGTCTTATCTATAATTAATTAGTTGTTACAAATAGTTGACAAGTCTATTGAACCACATTTAAAGACTACTAAATATCCTTTAAAATGGGACCAGAATGGTGTTTGTGACATCAGGGGATGACGAGTTATTGTAAAAATAACAAAGCATGGGATTATCCCTTATTGAGTTTGTACAGGCGGCACCCCTTCCGGCACCACCCCTGGTCCCCAAACTTCAAACATCTATACCAATGCCATTTTGCAGGCAGATAGCTTGTTATTAGATCTTTGAAATGATACCAAATTTGTGGAGATAGCTTTTGTGGTTTTAAAAATATTTATGGAATATGACAGCATGAAACCAAAAAGGGGAATAGCACCACCCTATTGGGAGCCAGAGGTGAGTTCATAACGCGTGACCAGAGACATGATCAAAAATGAGAATCTGTTTACAAGAATTGTATACATAACCAAAAAAGAAGCTGTACGCAAATCGTACCTTGTCATTTATTATAATTTACATAATAATTTGAATTTGTTTACGTAAATGTTATTACTTCACTTCAAGCTGGGGGACATTTACAAAACAATTCCCATAAAGAAATACATCGTATAAGATATGACTATTTTGCTGATGTTTTAGCTGATAGATGACAAGTCACTTTAGGCTATACAGGGTGAGTCAAAAAGACTGCAATAGTGGAAAGAAGCCATTTTGTTTTCAAAACCAAAATGAATTTTAAAACTTTTTAAACGTTGCAAGAATGATGTATTTAATTCTAACTTTGCGTGAAAAAATGAAGTCAATATCATTTTCCGTTTGCCTTTGGTGAACCTTTTGACCAGTGCACCCATTTCACACGTTTGTCCACGAGATACCCAAAATATGCATCAGATCACAAAATGTGCCTCTCATTCAAATTTGGAAACTTGAGTTCATTTGTGATGTTATTGGAATTTGATGCATCCTTTCTTGTTTACATGTGAGTTAGCATAATCAATTATAATCATACCCATGCTATGAAAGCGTATAATGTTCTACATTTTAATAAAAAACTGACATTTTCCATTTTGTTGTTGGCGGGATATTCAAATATGAAAATGCAATGTGTGCCATTTCAAATGAAAATCACTGTGCTCGTGGACAAACCGGTACATTTGGTTGTGCAGCAAAGAGGGTCACCAAAGACAAACGAAAAATGCGATCGACTTCATTTTTACACACAAAGTTAGGATTAAATACATCATTCTTGCAACGTTTAAAAAGTTTTAAAATTCATTTTGGTTTTGAAAAGAAAATGGCTTCTTTCCACTATTGCAGTCTTTTTGACTCGCCCTGTATATTTTCGTGACATATAATACTGTTGCGACCAGCCTTTTCAAAACTAATAATCCATTCTGATAACGGGGCGACTGTTCAATGCGACATATACACACACAAATATTATCAGATATCAAACTTACTAAAACTTAACACATAATACATTTACGTAGTTTGTCCGTTTTTAAATCGTCGCAATAAATATAATACATTGATCTACAATTTCCTAATACTATTTATGTATTTACTCAAACTAACATTGAATTAATCAGACTTGGTAGGAACAAAAGTATATATTTTTAAATTATAATAGCAACTATAAATAATGTAAATATAGATATACGCAGCAGAATGTGTACTATATACATTAATAGGTACATAAATATAAATAATGGATGTATAACCCCATAGAGTTCAAAGGTACGTTTATTAAACCCGTTTAGAAGTCAGTCATGATTCAGATATTTATCCCCCACCCCCATGAGGCAAGTGCACATGGGTTCGTTTGGAGAAGATTAACGGTTCGAATCTGTTCAGAAGCACATGGGTTTGTGACTTTGTTCAACGTTTATGTTCCCTTGCCTTCTCTGGATGGAGAAAGCTAAGTAAATAATTATATCATTGTTTCAACTCATGCCGATGTCTGTCGACGTCGATCGTGTATATGTCTGTCGACGTCGATCGTTACGATCTCCGGTTCCGGACAGCGACGTCCCACGGTACTCCTACTAAGATGCAATTGCTGCCAGCCAAAGTTGATGAATCTTCTTAAAGTCACTCCTTAATGAGTGTTCCACCTGAAGATCTTACCAATGCTCTCCATAAAAATAGATTTCGTGAGGAGTCGGACCGGGGAAGTCAGTTACCCGTTTTAGGAATTAAAGTACTCAAAACAACAGCTGATATGTGTTTATATGGACCTATCATTTTGGATAAGAACTTTGAATACCGTATCTCCCTTGAATTATATAGCGAAATTTGCATGGATAATCCATCCCCGGAAGAAAGCGTTATACAGCTATAGGCGATGTGATAGGATCAGGTTTAGATATGGTCCATCTCTCCGACTGAAATAAATGTGAGTTAAATAGGGTAAATATTATATAAATATTTGATAAAACAGAGAGGGAAGGAAAGAAGGAAGGAAGGATAATATATAAAGTTACCTGGTTGTTTTAGTAGCTGTTCATTGGATGACTGGAAATCGACTACTACGTTTGCCAGGTGGTTTGTCATTCATTAAACGCTGTAATTCAGATGGACCAAGACTTTGAAATATCTGTAAAGCTGATTCAAATAATAAAAAAACATTGGAATAAATATTCAATCAATCAATCAATCAATCAACCGTTACATATATTTCTGTCTCTCTTATGAAGTTTGACTATATAAGGAAAGACATTCCTGTAAACTCATAAATAGATCTTGACTGTATTTTCCGATAAAAAACGTCACACTTTTTGATTTTTACTTTTCGATTTTCATTTGCAATCGAAGCCAGAACTGTTGTGTCAAACCATGGAATTATACGAACGAAAACACCACTCAGACATTTCGACCTATTCAAACCACGATTTTGAAGTATCAGAAAATATGCCTTTAACTACCCTAGCCTTAAACATATTTTACGACGGAGAAGGAAGGAACGACGAAGGAGAAGCAAATGCCCTGATTGGTTTTGTTACATAGCTAAATGAATTGTATGTTAAATATGCATGTTTTATTATTTTACCAAGTTATTTTTAATCCTATTTCTATGAAGTCTATACATAATATGCAAATGCACATTCTTAATATTTTCAAGAACATACTAACCTAATTGTGGGATAGGTAATGATGTTGTTGTCGCTGTGTCTGCCTGTCTCTTTCGTAATATTTCAGCGACAGTTCCTTCTGATAAATGTGATCCACTTGATATATTTATATTATGTGCAGAACCTGTATGAATGTGAAAATTAGATTATTGTAATATAAACATTGTGGCAAAAACAACACGGAAGACTTGCCCTTAAAGTGCCAACTTCTGGGATAGTGGGTCGATTTTTTTTAATTTCTTTTTTTAATATTCTTTTTTATGGAAACAAACAGACACTACTACAGAAAACACAAGAAAACAGATTTTAACTGATCACGCATCTTTCTTCATTCCTAAAACTCCAACTTTTAATATTTACCAAATAAGTGAATAAGCGACCCTAGATTTTCAGATGTTTGGGCTGGTCGCAAAGGACAAGTCAAATTCTTCTTTTTTTAGGTAAATGAATGTTTGGAGTCTTCTTCTTTCCGACTCTCTAATATGTGTTTATATGCTTATCAATATAAGAAGATTTGTTTAAAAGGTAAGAGAATCTTTTAAACACGCGTCTAACTCACTGAAAAGTGTCTAACTTTAAACATTGGTATGGGGTAGTTTAAGGCACGTTTAACTCAACAAAACACGAACTGTATTCCTTGAATGATTACTTAACCGTGCCCGGTGTAAGCTGCCGAGCAGATCGTGTAGTATTAAAAAAACAAGTGCGTTTGAGGTTTGCAGTCGATATCTATTGTAACCCATTAGGTCCACAACAAAAATAAATACCTGTATCCCAGCCAACATGTATGCATGGGCCCCACGTGGGCTACATGTGGGCAATCAGGGCTAATGAGTGCAAGGGCTATGTGCGGGCCGACCACATGGGGCCCAAATGGGTTTTACAAGGGTCATAATGGGCTACGTCTGGGTAAACCTATCAGGGTCCCATAAAGGCTGACCACATGGGTCCCATATGGGTTTCACAAGGGTCATAATGAGCTACGTTTGGGTAAACCTATCAGGGTCCCATATAGGCTGACCACATGGGTCCCATATGGGTTTAACAAGGGCCATAATGGGCTACGTTTGGGTAAACCTATCAGGGTCCCATATAGGCTGCCCACATGGGCCCCATGTAGGTTTTACAAGGGCCATAATGGGCTACGTTTGGGTAAACCTATCAGGGTCCCATATAGGCTGACCACATGAGCCCCATGTGGGTTTTACAAGGGCCATAATGGGCTACGTTTGGGTAAACCTATCAGGGTCCCATATAGGCTGACCACATGAGACCCACATGGGTTACATCAGGGCAATTCCACGCATGCGCACTGACCCTGGTTATATAGGTTTTGTAACACTATGGATTTCATATTTATAAATTTTGATAAATTATTAAATCCACATCATGCACTATTTCATAATTTAATGGCAAGTAAGAACACAAATCTGTACACATGAACAATTTTGTTGGAGAATGTTAATAAAAAGCCAAATAACTGAATTATTCTTGCAATTGCCAGTCATTTATTCGGTTAACAATTACCTAATATAGGCTGCCCATAAGGGCAAGCCCATTTAAAACCCTGATTTGACCCTAATTAAACCTATGTTAACACCCATTGGACCCATGGGGGCCAACTCGCATGGGCCCCTTTCGGACAAAGTAACCAAATTAGTAAGGGTCCCATGTGGGCCTGCCCAGATGGGACCCATGAGGGCCAACTCTCATGGCCCCTTAAGGACAAAGTGGCCAAAATATTAAGGGTCCTATGTGGGCCGCCCAAATGGGGCCCACAAAGTGGCCCATAAAGGGCCCACATGAGGCCCATGCATACGTGTTGGCTGGGATACAGTAGCGCACAACCACCCTGGGGACGAGATGCGCAGAGTTTAAACCGTGTTTTGTTAAACACGTTGTTCAAAAGATAAACTCGCATTTAAATTAGACACGCCTTTATTTAGACACGGTTTTAAGCCAAAACCGTGTTTAGTACGAGAATACGGCCCAATACATTTACTAACGTTGTAGATACAAAGGCCTATCTGAAGTTTCTTTACTTTGAGCCATGTTGATATCCCGTCCAACTAGAATTTTTAGGATATTCTTTACTTAACTTGTTTTATAATTATTTTTTATTCGAACATTTAAATTACATCAAAGGACATTTTTCAGAAACTCTGAACCTTTCTATTGATGGTGTAATTTTAAAGATAAAAGTGAAAAAGAGCTGTTGAACTGCTTATTCACAACAGTCGGTCTGTTGGTAAAATATCAAATTGTATTAGGGGCCTGAGCTTTCGATCCTACCAGAATCATTGTCAAAGGCAGAATGAGACAAGATGCATATACAAACACTAATATATATACATGGGCACCTAGGGAGAAGGACAGAGAAGATAAAGGTCGGGAAACAAGTATTTAAAATAAAATAAATGGAGCAGGAAGAAGAATGACCTGAGCGGATTTTAAAAATAAGTAAAACTAAATCTTTGCCACAAAGGGGATGACTTAAAAATGCATCATTAAATAACATCGACTTGTTATTTTATATTTTGACTCAAACTGTACTGTATAAAAGCGTTTTTAAAGATGTCCATTGTTAGATATTTGGATTTAACAGCTTTTACTTTAATTCTTTCATTTAATAATGCATTTTAAGTCATCCTTTTCCTTCAAACATGTTATAGATCATAGATTGTGTACTATACTCACTTGTTCTGTCATTTGATGGGACGGCACTGGTTTTAAGAGTCATATCATAAAGTAATTCCTCTATAGATTGAGCTGTATGAAATAAAACAATGGATGTTAGTTCAGCAGCCTTGTAAATACGTAAAGGAAAGCCAATGTGCAAAAATTGTTATGTTTTCATTGACATATCATCATGTTAATCACTGAATTGTATGCATTTATAAATTACATAAACAATTATTATAATTATAACATCTTACAGAATTCACCACTCTCTTCTGTTTGTGTTTCTTGTTGCTTTGGTAGTGAGGACTTTATTTCGCCATGATGCTGGCCAAGCGGTAGCTGTATCTGTGGAAAACAACGTGTTGATGATTTAGAAATCAAATTCATTTTCTGAATTATTTGAACATTTTGCTCAGAAAACATGAACGAATTTTAATTAACGCATTAGTAAATAAAATAATAAAACCTAACTTCAATTTAACAAGTCTAGAATCTAGATAGTAAAATCGTGCACCTGATGTTAACCTTAAATCCAGTGCCTAAGTCTCATAGCTTCTTCCCAGAATCCTAGTGTCATATTGCTTTTTAATTACCAAATTTAATCATTAAAGGGGCATTAAGAGATGTGGTGGAGGCTGCGTCCTGAATTACAAAAATGTATGATAACAACTGGGATTTGTAAATGTTTACAATTGTATTACATGTATGAACTTACACCTATGGATTAAGAAAATTCAGCCCTCTTTACAACAAAACGTCGATTCAAAAATGCTGGTTGAGCCGCAACCAGCATTTTACATGGTTTAGGGTTGGTATTCCAACATATTTAAACATTGTTTTAATCAAGTTTTGCTGGGTGTTTTTTTAGTTGAAACAACAATATTGGCAATTTTTAATGTTGATCTTGAATTCTGAAGTAAATTAATCAAAATTAAAAAAATTCAACACGACATCATGTCCCTTTAAGGTGCATGGTTCTATTGGCCGAGTCAAAAATGTAGATTTCCTTTCAAATAATGTTTAGTCCTTGGTCTGAAGATTCTGGAACTGATTTTTAAAAATTTCAATCGGAAATTCGGTTGCCGAGATATGTTAGGTCAAAAGGGCATAAAACAAAGCTCTAGCAACAACTTTTTTTATTTTCTTCATTTTTTTCAACTCCATTTGCCAGGTTATGTCCTATTATGTCTAATTATGTATGCATAAAATATGCAAAGTAAAGTTTGTTGATAGATGAGATGAGATGAGCTATGACATGTATGATGATTTGACTTGGTACATAATAGATGAGATGAGATGAGCTATTGATGATGTGACTTGGTTAGGTATTACACTTGAAGAGCTTCAAACCCACGTTGGCTTTTGTCTAATTTCCATTTGTATAATGAATTAGGGCCACTATTAATTAATTAGTGGGCCTAATGAGTATGCAACTGGAAATTCAAAAATGATTGTAAACGCTCCACAACAAGTGTTGATAACGGGTTTCACAAAGGCGACTAATAAACGTGAAATGTTACATTGACAGCAATTAATATAGAGAGCCTATAATAAGATCTCAATTGGCTTTTTGAGTAGATTCGGGTGGATCGAGACATTCTCAAGCGCGTACCGAAACGAGTGATTTCCATTTCATTTCATATCTTTTTAGCCAAATCACCATTGCACATTAAAACACATGGCCCGTATTCTCGTACGTAGTTAAACACGGTTTTAAGCTAAACACGCGTCTAACTTTGACTTTAGATACAGCATTTAACTAAACGCAATTCTCGTACATTTGTTTTACTTAAACACGCGTCTAACTCGCCGAATGTGTCTAACTTTAAACATGGGTACGGGGGTAGTTTAATGCGTGTTTAACTAAACTCGCGCACCAACTGTATGCCTTGAATGATCACTCAACCGTGCCCGGTGTAAGCTGACGTGCGGATCGGGTAGTCTTTAAAAGTACCGTGTATTTAAGGCATTCGGTCGATATTTATTGTAACTCATTAGGGCCACAATGAATTAGATACCTGTATACAATCAACGCAAGACCACTCTGGGAACGAGATTTGCAGAGCTTAAAATCGTGTTTTGTTAAACACGTCGTTTAAAGGATAAACTCACGTTTATTAAGTTAGACACGCGTTTAGTTAAACACGGTTTTAAGCTAAACCGTGTTTAGTACGAGAATACGGCCCATAGATGGTACATACAATAATTAAATATAAAATATATATAAAAGACAATAGTAAAAAACACAAACAGAAAGCATGTTGATAAGACCAAGGATAGCCCAAAAAGCCACAAGAGCTTATTTTCATTGGCATGATTGGGGTCCTTTCAAGATAACAGCACAAAGAAGAGAGAAACAACTAACAAGTCAAGGCATGGTACCCCTTTGCCCTCCCTCTCTCAATCTTGCTTTCATTGCTTGATGAGATTTTACTTCTATTTCGGAGTAGGCATATTAGTATTGCTCGATTTAAACGCCTGGAAGAGAGTTCCATGCCCCGACCGCAGCATATTGAAAGGTATCCACAAAATGTTGAATATCGTATCATTGGAAAGATTATATACATATCAACTTTCTATTGTTAATATGAACACATCACAAAATATACGAAATTGTTAGCAATTGAGGGGGTGGGGCGGTCCGATCTCTTTAGAGGGGTTTGTCGAACCCTTTAGGTTGGTCAATCATTTAACACTTGAGTGGTTAACGTTGGTTCTAAATCAGAACCTGCAAACTTGAAGATGTATATATAGCGTATTACCTGCGGTAAGCCTACGTCAGTATTACGCTTGTACTTCATGTTGAACTTGGTAGACACGGGAAGACAAAAACCTATAAATAAAACAAAACACAATTTTGTTTCGAAATTTATTATAATCATACTATGTAAAAAGGATAATGAATTACAAGAAAATGTTAAGTGTATTGCCTTAATGTATAATAGGTGGTGATCATTTTGAGGATATTGACGGCGCATCGGATCAGGATCACCTTTCCTGATCGGATATATAGAGGGTCCTCTGTCTCTGCAGAGAATCTAAATTTTCACCTAGAATAGAGGTTAACCAAGTGGCAAGTATCCATATGCGCAAACGGACTACAAATGAGAATGTTTAGACAATTCTCATTGGTTCTTAGAGAAATCGGTGACATTAATATGAAACCCCTTTGCATGCGGCAGGCAGCTGTGGCAGCCCATCCATTGCATCATATATAACGGCAGGCTGCTGTGGCTGCCATTTCATAGATTCAAATTAGCTCTGTAATAACATGCTAATTATTTAGACACTATTTGCATTTACTACTAACATTTGGTATAGTTAGAAAGAGGAGTGTCTCATCTTTATGAATTTGTGAAAATAAGGTACATGTTATATTTGAAATTTTAGAGATATCTTGAGTTTAAAAAACTTAAACAGAAAACAGAAACTTATCATTTGTGTGTGTGGGAATTGGGGGGAGACTCTATATTGTTACGTTATTGATTTCTAAATAGTGTACCCGAGTACATGCTCTTGTTTAGGTAGGCTACTTGACAGTGTATTTAACCATGACCATGACTGCATATTTTTCGTATTGCATGAGAACAAAGAGGGAATAATAACGAATTTATCATTCAGTAGGCATGGATTTTAGGTAAACAATTCGTCTCTGTTCTGACATACCGGCACATGTGCCATTTTGGGCAAAATGAGTTAAGTTGCATTTTATGATCTACAAGTGAAACTCTTTATTCTCCAAAAAAATTGAGACAAAAAGGTAATTAATTAATGAGATACCGCACTAATTAGTGTCATATGCCAGGGTTTTAACATAATACCGGCATGAAAACCTCATTTTGTATTCTGACATACCGGCACATCACGATATTCTGCCATAGACCACCGTGTAACTACATACCGGCATATCACTGGCATATCGCTGTAGGACTGTCTGACATACCGGCACATGACTTTATGACATAATTACTCCTAATTAATAATTGCAATTTGTTGTTGTAACATGCTCATAAAAAACATAAGTATATATCTATTAGTGTTCTTTGACAATGATAGTGACATTTGATGTAAATGCTCTTTAACAAGTCTTTAAAAATTGAAACATTTTCAAACACGATTTTCTCAAAACGCTGTTTTTCGTGATGTGCCGGTATGTCAGAGCAGCGACGAATTGTTAGAGTGCATGATGAAAAAATAAGATATTACTTGGACGACAAAAACCAAAAAACCTGTTCTATACAGGGCAAACAGACCTTTCAGGTACATTAGGGTCGGTCAGTCAAGCGCTTTGTTTGTTGATGTTTTTTTAAAAAAAATCGGAAATGGTGAATTTTCGATTTCAAAAAAACACATACATTTTTGTCCAAAAATGTTCACATTTTTTTCTAGAATTTTCCTTTTTTTTCTCCAAAATGTTGAAGAAAAAACAAAAATCCTCAAAAATGTCCAAAAAATGTTAGAAATTTTTTCTAGAATTTTCATTTGTTTTTCTCCACAAATTTGAAAACAAAATTTGAAAAAAATCCTCAAAAATGTTTAAAAAAAAGATTAAACAAATTCTAGAATTTTCATCATGCACTCTTACAATTGTTTACCTAAAATTCATGCCCCCTGTTTGTTTCTCCAAAAATGTGAAAAAAATTATTTAAAAAATAATCAAAAATGTCCGAAAATTTTAACAATTCTGTTGTTGATTTTCTTTAGAAAATTTGAAAAACAATCATGGTTCAGTTGGACCTTACCTATTTGTTGGTATCTTTGTTTTCAGAGGTTCAGTGTTGTACAATGCAATCACAATAAGCGTGACAAATCGCTGTATTACAGAGCTGTATGATACGACTTTTTCGTATCATATGGCAATGATTTCGTATCATACAGAGAGCTTCACACCATAAAGAGATCGGTATGATACGGAAATATCCTCTTTGGCTATTAACCAATGAAATAACAGTATTCATGTCTACTGAATGATAAAATAGCACCTACTTCACACCTACTGGTCATATGGGTTGTGTTTAAAAATGGTCAACAATATTTTGCAATTTTTATTTAATTTTAACAATTTAATATCTTATTCATATATAATTTTTGTTGGGTTGTTGAGAAGAATAAATTCCCTATAATCTTTGGTGAACAACATTTTTTGATCAGATAACCAGAAATACCAATTTAGTTGAGTTGAAGCGTGACTATACTTTGGCCATGTCCACAAATTTTGGGATATAGAAATATACCCAGTGGTGAGGGGTTGCAACGGATTTTGACACCCCAGCGTGGAAAGGGATTTAACACACGGCGTACATTAATTAGCGTGACCACCCTCGCACAGTGCGTGGTAGCCATATAGTTTTGTTCCATAAAGCGCATTTCTTCAGTGCGTCTACTGCGCTTTCTTTGCGTGCTTATACGGCGCATTACGCCGACGGAAGGCGTACTCACCGCACGGGATTGGATGGAATGTTTGTGGGTTATTTGATACTAACAGGGGTAACAGTTGGTAAATGAGGGCAATAAAAGGTACACATTTGTTTTTAAATAAATGTCTTTAATAAGTATGACTGTTTAATAATGAGAATTAAAGTTTTGTTTTTAGACCGTACACGTGTTATTGTCTGACATAAATGCGTTCGTTAGTATTATATTTTGCGCAGAACCTTAATATAATACTACCGCCCGCATTTATATCAGACAATATAACACGGGTACGGTCTAAAAATAATACATTTATTTTCTTAAGTTCAAGTTTATTTATGTATTTGATTTGGATTGTTACCTAGACACATGCATACCTTTCTTTCAAAACAGTTCCCGTATGCAAATCGAATCAGTGTCCGATTTCTGTCTGTTAAATGTTTGTAAAACAGGAGCCAACCTAAAGGTTTTAAAAAATGGTCAACCTACTTTATAAAACACATTCTTGTGTATTCGTATTGCATAAGAGACATAACACATATTGCACATAGATAGCAAAATATTATATAATCCCCTTTGTTTCAACATAGGCCTGTTTGACATATTTCGAGATGTCCATATTGCGTTGCACATTGGTGGAAAACGGGTGGGTAAGTTATTTGTTACTTGTTTCAGCATTGTTCAGTACTTTTTACCACTATAGCTTTATAAGAATATGGGAAGTCCCGATCTGAATGTGCCCAAAACATCACTATCTGACTATTTTGCCCTCAAATATCAATAGAGCGTCTATCTTTTAATCAATGCAACGCTTCATTGAGCAGACGATAGACGACATAGTTGTTGTCCTTTTGAGCACAAAAAGTGATGAATTTGGCATATTGAAATTGACACCTCCCCACATTCTCAATCAAGTGACTGAGCACTGATACATTGAATGGCTACAAATGTGAGGGGGGCGGGGTGTAAGCAAATCAGTTCCATTGATATCCAACACAATGAAAATATATATAACCTTTTGAGTTTCGATACCGTAATTGTGCCCTTATTGAAATTCATACACTCTGAAGTATAAGGCAACAATTGTATTTGTTGCAATCAAGTTTAAAGCAAATCAGCCCATTACGATTATGCGTCATCTTGTCTTAAAGAAACATATTTTCTGTTTTGCATTCAAATGAAATAGGTATACAAGATAATACAGGTGTGTAATCACGTATGTGGCTCAATTTTTCACATGGTGTTTGCTATTGTACACGAAGATACATCGTAAATACAGTCATGTTCTCAAATTGTGAGTTAAATTGCTCCAATTGTTTTATGATTAAAGCAAATATACATTTTTTTATATTTGGTAATTAGGTTAGATATTGGCTTAGATAATCAAAAGATCTATTTATAAAATAAACACAGTGTAGTTTTGAAGCTTTTCTCCCAAGTGGTATGCTAATTGCCACAAAAAACAACATTCTTATCACTAAAAACTAAAAGAAAACAGTTTACAATTTAGAAACATAATATGCCGTTTTTACATAACATTTCCCGTATGGAATGATTTATTAAAGAATAGAAGTCTTTGTGAAATTGAAGATATTGTCTGAATGTCATGATATTAATAAGATAAGCCAAGTTATGGCCTACAACTCACCATTATCAAATTGAAGTAGCAGCAACAGCACGCTCAAAGCGAAGTAGGCAACGTCGTTGTTTATACATCTGATACAATTCATCATTACGTTGTTATGGTAAACTTTCATAGATGAAAATGACCCATATAAAAAAGAGGTTGGCGTATAATCGATGCTAACGCTATGGAGTAAGAATCAAATTTGATGGGATTGCACGCAACCAGCTACATTTAAGTAATACTATTACCTGATGAATGAAGTGTGTATGGATGGCCACGCCAATGGTCACATTCGATTCTATTAATGACCACGCCCATTGGATGTCACGTGTGTGATTAGCGATTCAACTCATATTTTAATTTTACACACACGTGTGTAAAATCTACATGTAGATGTATATGTCCAACTTCAGTGACACTCACATGCGATTTGCCCCTCCTCCCTCTTCCTTCAATCCTATTAAAGCGGCAAAATAGTTTGGTATCGATGGAATAATAACATACCTACAATTTATATGTCAATCATTCATGCATTTACGTACGTGTTTTCCCTTAATGATCTTCATATCACCCACACGCTTATGAAATATGTATACAAAATCTTAAATATTGCTTTTTGTAGCATTGGACCTATACATTTAGTTTAATTCTCTTCAGCTACCTGTTGAGATAAGCTGTTGCGTAATAATCAACCACTTTATGGTAGCTGAAGAGGTTATCAGAAATTAGACACAACAAATATCTATTAAGGTAGTATATTTTATAACGAAATATTATCAAATGTTTAGAATTTTGTACAAAACGGTAACTAATTGAAAAAACGAATTTCAAAGAAAAAATAAATTAATAACAAATTGAAATTTCGCTATTGCTATCCTCAACGCTCAAGGCGAAAAAGGTCATGGTTGAAGACGGACTTCAACAAGGTTGAACGGTTATCTTTGTCGCCGCGATCGGTGTCGCAACATGTATATTAAGCTATCGTCGAAGGACAATCGTCAAAATGAGCACGTTTCCGTTATCAGCGGGAGTCATTTGCCGCCGTTATATACGAGCTTTATTTACAAACAATCAAATTACCTGAGTTAAAGGAATTCTACGCGGGGTACGAGATGATTTAAATTACACAACAGTATTATAGATGGATGTTCCGATCAAAGCGTTTTTTGCCCATCAACATATTTTGTTATCAGAAGAATCTCCATATTTTCTCATGTTTACGTTTCTGTAATATGTTTGGCGCAAGGTTCCATCCATTGACGTTGTAGACCAAAATGCTGTTATACGCGGTCAGTTTGTGTACTACTCAATGGGCAAATTTCATGTCACCTTGTGCTTCTAAAATAAGAACCGTTTTGGAATTACGCAACCCAAACTTTGCAATGCGACTCGTATTGCAAAGTTTGAGTTGCGTAATTCCAAACGGTTCTTATTATACGACAATTTAAAGGATGACCCTTCATGTAGAAAAGAAAATAACAAGTTGCAAATTCTGGCCAGCAAACGGTAAACATACATAAGTCCCAAAACTGTCTTACGTGTTTGAATATTCGATGACTGCGGGAAGACGGACAGGTGCCGAAATTCGGCATCGTGCCAAAATCTTCAGCGGAACGTGACATTTATATTTTGATTAATTATAACATCATAGGGCCTAATGCAAACAATTTACTAAATATTGTAGAATTAATAGTGCTTTTAGTATGCTCTAGGTCAAAATAAAATGACAATACATGACAACTGATGAATTTGTTTGCAAATGTATCAATGGTTGACAAATTGCCGAACAATAGTTATATATGAAAAATTCGATTTTGGCGGTTTATTTACACAATTGTTTACGTTGTCCATACCATACCACCAGTCACATAGACTGGATAACCCGACCCCTCTCAGAAGAATAACGTGCACTTGTCTTTGATAACACATAAGGCCTAAACAAAAAGGTTGGAATGCCTTTTCCCAACCGACGGTAAAAATTGAACAAATCAGTCGTGTTTGTTTATTTAATTATAATTTCTTTTTAAAATTTTACAAGTGACAAATTGGTCACCTATGACCTCAATTGACCACGTGACCCTCACGTGACCCTCATGTGACACTGACCCCATACCATGTCCATATATAAACTCTAACTTTTTCCAAAATTAAACCAGACAGTTTCATTTATTCTAAACAACAGATACATACATTTTTGAATGATTTTTAATGCCTACCTTTACTCAATTTAGATGCTGTTGCTTTCGAATTAATAAATTGCATTTTTACGCAGAAAACGGTTCTCAAAAATGATACTTTTGATCATTTGATCAGAATAAATTAAATAATTTAGTATAGGATCTCGGGTTACTATTCCATGGTGTGAGTCAAGGGGTATTATATGGGTTATTTAGGGTCAAATATGGGTCATCTAAGCCTCTAAGGTCCTGTTTTGGACTTTGAAAAGTGAAGAAATGTAAACAAAAAATCATTTCAGTGTGATTTGGGCATTCTTTATCATCTATTTATTTTTAAATCAACCTTTCGACCCAAAAATAAATTGAGGTGAAAGGGCGATCCGACCTTTTTTTAAGGCCTACTAACATTACGCGGGCAGGAGATTTTGGCGCGGGTCACAACATGTGCATGTGCATGTATTATCTATCATTTTGAATGTGTTTGATTGAAATGCACGTACCACGTATCATCATGACGATATACTTTTGTTATGTGGCCTTTGGTTTTAGTAAGAAATCAGTAAGGACCTTAAACATATTAAATCAGACAGGAAAACCGCAAGGACAGAAGTGAAATAAAAAACCCGGTATTATATCTCAATTATTTAAAACCCTGTTGGTCATGATTGATCCATTTAAAGGTATTTTATTTGATCTTTTCCAGGGGACGCCCTCAATCCTCGAATGGAAGCAGATTTTCTTGCAGATTTACTTTTCTGATCATTAATGTTAATCATAAATATATTCCACGTTACAGAGCGATACGATTCCTAATAACCTCAAAATCATAGTTTTAGAGTGAATTTAGAGTAAAATTTGAAAAAATCATAATCTATTTTCAAACCACGATTTTGAAGTAATTAGGAATCGTATCGATCCGTAACTTGTCAAAAATGCAAATCTGCAAGAAAATCTGCTTTCTTAGTAAAAATCAACGATAGAGAGCGCTACTTGGAAAAGATCACATAATATATGCCATTAATATTAGGTGGTTGTAACTTCTTCCTAAATAAGTGTCGGAATGGAACATTTCAAAAGGAAAAATATAAAGAGGTGTGACATGTTAGAATGACATTTGATCACCACCGTGCATACATTTGCTATATGTATAGGCCTATTGATAACATTTTGTTGTCGTTCGAATTTCCAACTAGCTTTTAAAGAAAGTTTTATTATCTCTGAAAGTTATATAATTTGAAGTTTCTGATTTAGAACTCACCAGATTTCTTTGGTAATTTATGGTAAACATTGTGAATTCATTGAGGATTTATGGTTGGTGATGGTTTATAGGCCTATTTTGGTGGTACTGGTAGGGGACTGGTAGTATATGCCGACGACAACGACAACGACCACGAAAACGACAACAACGCCGCCACCATGGTGTTGGGAAACAAATTTATAGAAAGGCCCTTTAAATTTTGCGGCTGAAACTTGAAAGGCTCGTTACACCATATTAAATTTTCAATTATCTCAATATTTCAACTTATCTTTAGCATGATTTTTTAGGGCTCAACTTTATCGGTGACCGCACCCCCTCCTGAAAAGTGAAGGACGCCACGGTAAAAGTATGACAAGGACATACCATTGATACTATTACAACTTTGTGAAGTAGGCTTATCGTATATCTCAATATTTCATCATTTTCTTGCCTTTTGACACATAGTAGGGCTCCACTTTATCCAAGGCATTATGCCTTGCTTTATCAGTGACCGCACCCCCTCCTGAAAAGTGAAGGACGCCACCGTGGAAGTATGACAAGGACATACTATCACAACTTTGTAAAGTACCGTTAAGTCCTATCATGTAACAGTTATAAGCTATGTTGAACAACATTAATTTCGCTTCCGGCCTTAAATCATCCGCCTGGGAAACGCCTTCAATGTTTAGGAGGTATTTGGTATCCCATGCACATAAACATTGACATGACTGACAAGATCGAATACTTTAAGTGACCCGATCACTTTAGCCTTTTCAAATCAAAATTGAGCGTCTGATAGCAGAAGAAACCCTCTGACAAAAGGCGGGGGGGGGGGGGGGGGCATGGAAGTTTTAAATTAAAAAACCCTTTGCCCACTATCCATGATGAAGAAAAAAAATGCCCACCAAAAAGAAGAGAAGAAAAAAAAGATGACCCACTGCTGAGTAAAAAAAAATTAAAAAGATGACTCGCCCAACTCAATGTAAAGAAAAACAGTAAAACCCTATAAAAAAAAAGTTTGCCGCCTTGGCTAAAAATAAAAATAAATTCTGCCTACTTCGGTGAAAGAAAAAAAAATCCGCCCGACCCCAACTTCCATGCCCACCCCCCTGAAAATCAAATGGTGCGTCCCTTATCAGCGAACAAGTTGTGAAATAGCTCCAAAAGTGGTTAACTACCCAAAAGTGTGTATACTGTTCTATATAGGCATATTCTAAATGAAATTTTTATTTATCATGAGAACCACTGGAGCAAATATTTGGCTCAAGTTAGGTTGATCACCACTTAATAGTCCATCGATACGTCATTTCGATGTTTACATCAGTCTTTTTGTACTATGGTCCATGCTTCTTTCTCAAACAAAATGTCGCACTCGCGCTGTCGCGCAGGGCCCTTTTGGCGCTTCAAATCCTTTTGGCCACTATCAAATACCATAGAATTAATTGTGAAAGCTCATTGGACAATGCACCAAAAGTTACATCCTTTCTTGAAAGGAGTTATTAAGGGAGGTTTTTTTCCTAGTATACTTGCTTATAGGTTTACATGCGGTATATTTATTTTGTATTCTATTGTTTCAAGGGCCGATATCTGCATGTACACGTAAAAATAAATTGTACATTCAATTCAATAATCTGTTTTCTTTTATAGAACTACTTATAATAGTTCAAATATGGTAATCATGGTAAAAGGCTTTTTGAACGTCTAATTTAAATATTCAGTGTTTCTACACTTCACACGACTATTTCTGTATGTTGCGATTTGACCCGTTCCACTGAAAATAAAGCACGCAGATTTTCTCAGCAACCCAATGTCCATTTGTACCAAGATTACTAGACATGTCCTTGTATGTATATCTTGAATTCTCAGATCCAATTTAGAAAATATGGATCATTACCATGGAAACGAGTCATTTGCGCATTTCTTCCACAAAATGCGGGATTTTCCCCATTTTGCGCAATATTTCATGGCTGGCCTGATGCATGGGACTCTGTATCGCGAATCTTTCACTATAATTCACGTAATGTTGTATGTATGTGTGTGGGTATCAGGGATAGCACTGGATCAAAAATGTGAGAGGTCCCATGAAATGTTTCGGGACCCCGTAGGACTTCAAAAAACAAATTTAAGGGGTCCCTCAAGAAAATGAGAGGTCCAGAAGTATGGGTATTTGAAAATGGACGAAACTGATTTAGGAAAATTAGAGGCCACACTATGAGTCGATGACTTATGATTTGGTTAGTTAGGGGTCGACGGGTATGATCGATGATGAGGACATGACAGTTTTATTGAATTTATATTGTGCGCAAAGGATGGATATGTAATTTACAGAATTTCTTAAGGTTTCCATTTCCATACATAGTCAAATGTGAGGGGTCCCTTCAATTTTGATCGGGACCCGCAAGGCTTTCCAATTTGAAATCTGACGCGTCACTATTCGAAAGTGAGAGGTCTAGGACGCGCAGACGCGTCATAATGCGACCCTTGGTGGGTATCCATAAACGGCTCCCTCATTTTTCATCTAAAAGCTGTTAATGGTGTACTGATAATTGCTGATGATCATGGGAATGTTATAAGCTATAAATGACCGGAAACTGTACAGATTTGACCAAGATACAATGAGATATGTACGGATATGAGCAAAAAGCTGGAAAATCCAGGGCTTTTTTCAGACTGTCGCTACATACGGGCCGTATTTATTTATCTCTACGGTACTGCAACCATGGCAAAATAAACGCTCGCACCCCTACACACACGAGTCGAGCGGGCAAACAATGGATAAATACGGTGTGCTACGGGATGTGATTTTTTTTTACTAATCAACATTTGTAAAGCAAAATTCACGGGATGATGGTTATCGTTATATCTGTATATAGGACTTGAGGGTTGAGATAAGGCACGGGACGGGGGGGGGGGGGGGGGGGGGGGGGGGGGGGGGGGGGAATTAACATGGTAATGTGGTTTTGGAGGTAGGGGGTTAATGAAGAAGGGGTTATAGCCCATTGGAGGGCCATGAGGTAATGAAATAATGTGGTTTCTGATAAGAAAAAAACATTGTATGGTGAATCTAATTCGCGTAACATGGTGTCAGATGTGATGTTTTTACATTGTGGTAGCTCTCGCCAGAATCCTGATTATTCACGAGATTAGAATGATTCTAATATCTTGGGGGTAATGACGGGAATCAATTAATTTCAGGTCAGAATATAGGCCTGCGTTATATTTATATTATATGTAAGGGATATGGGGTAATGACGGGAAACATTCAATTTCTGTTCAGAAAATAGGCATATGTATTATATTTTAAATCATTAATACCAATTTCGTGATAAAATTTCCAATACTTATGTGTTGTTTCTTTTTGAAGGTGTTGTATTTGGTAGGCCCTATTTACTATAGCGGGAGCCCGTCCGAAGGCCGGGCGTCCAGGTAGTATCTGTAATAGTGCTATAAATCATATTAAAGGGACATTAAGTGGTGTTGAAAATTTTTAAATGTTTAAAAATTTACTTCAGAATTCAAGATGAACATTAAAAATTGCCATTATTGTTGTTTCTACTAACAAAAACACAGCAAAACTTGATTAAAACAATATCATCGCTATTTATTGAAAAACGCCCTCTATGCAAATATGGTTCGCGTTATGTATCACGCGTACTGCAGGGGGATACTGTCGGACGTAAAATGCTCTTCGCGGCTGTACGAGCATTTTTGAATCGACGTTTTCTTGTACAAAGAGGGCTGATTTTTCTTAATCCTTATAGGTGTAAGTTCATACATGTAATACAATTATAAAAATATACTAATCCCAGTTTTGATCATAATTGAGGGCGCAGCCTCCAACACATCTCTTAGTGTCTCTTTAAATGATAAATATAACGCTTGCAAACAAATACATTTTCCTATAGATTAGGTGACATTTGTTGACATTTAGGACGCCCTCTGTTGGTTTGAGACAAAACACACCGGGCAAGAGTTCCTATAGTTTATATAGGCCAGATCAGGTTTTCTAACTAGATTGTGGTGTCACAGCAAATTGTTATCAAAACTGTCTTTAAACTTGCTTAGGAATGCTATAAGCTATCGCATTTCAAAAAAAAGTTTAACAATTCATTAGAAAGAAATTTCATGTTGTCTTCATTAACTTTACTGTATATTCTGCCTGGAGGTAAACAACAGAGGGTGTCCCATTTGTAAATACATGACATCATAGGTCACCTCATCTATAGATTGCGCCAGGTAGGTGACAGTTGCACTGATTGCGCAAAATCGATAACAATAATATGGGTCCGGTAAGTCGGCGAGTTATGGGGCGGTAAGAACAGTCGGCGAGTTACAGTAAGATCAAGCCGGCGAGTTACGGTAAGACCAAGCCTGCGAGTTACGGTAATACCAAGCCGGCGAGTTACGGTTCGGACCAAGCCGGCGAGTTACGGTCAGACCAAGCCGGCGAGTTGCGGCGGCAGTCTTCAGTCTTCAGTTTTATACTGATCCACGCTCCAGGATGGAGCCAAAAGATCAGGTGGTCTGTGTTTCTAATTCTTGCTTGCTTAATAGTCTTGCTTAGTTGCTTTGTAATGATTTGTTACTGCTGCCTTGAAGCTATCCGGATTCGGTATTGATGAAATCTTGTGAGGTAATGAATTCCAGTCGCGTATTGTTCTTGGTACAATGGAATACTTATAGCAGTCCTTGTTAGTTGAGATTGTGTTGTATGAATCGGGATTATGAAGCCGTGATTGGCGCTGGACAGGTTGTAGGAGATTTCCAATAGGCAGGGACAGGTGGCCGAGTCTTGCTTGGTGGATGCACAATTGTCGGTTAGTTCTTCTTGTGGCGAGGGTCTCCAGTTCGAGATCGTTGACCATCTGGGTTGCACAACCTGGTGTTCTGGATTTGTAGTCACTTAGGATGAAGCGTGCTGCTCTTTTTTGAACAGACTCAACTGTTGGTCAATGTTCTTTTTCATGTAAGGATCCCAGACGGCCGAGGAGTACTCGGTCAGTGGTCGGACAAGTGATCTGTATGCCGTAAGTTTAGTTGATTTGTTGCATGAATAATAGGTTTCTTTTTATAAAACCGAGAGACCTGTTAGCTTTTGCACAGGTCCCTTGTATGTGTCCATTCCAGTTGAGTTTGTTTGAGATGGTGACGCCGAGGTAAGGATGGTTTTCAACAGTGGCTAGTTCTTCATATCCTAGTAAGTATGGATAAATCTTGGGAGATCTGGCATGTGTGAGTCTCATGACGAAGCATTTTTCAAGACCAAGGGGGCGAGTTACGGTAAGAGCAGCCGATGAGTTACAGGAAGACCAAGAGGGCGAGTTACAGTAAGACCAGCCGGCGAGAAAAATATGGGCTTTCAAGTTGGTAACCACTTGAATGGTATAGTGTATGACATAAACTTATAGAAAGTACTTATTTTAGCCTTAGATGCTAAAGAAAGTACTTATTTTAGCCTGTAAATCATTTACGAATATTTAATTAGGCATTTGTACTTAAATGAAGCGCGGCGACAATTTGAATCTAAACAAGTTGGACATTGGCGCAGTCTGTAATTGTTGTTCTGCGTATGTTTACATGCAAGCGGTATTGTGTGCGACTCTACAACAATCTCTTAACCCAATGTGAACGGAGCGCTCAATCAACCATCCTTCATTTGATTGAACGCATTTTCTATCGTGTGATATAAGTGATGTATTATTTATTAGCTAAGGTTTAGCTGGACCGACAATCGCCGTACGGTTCTTTTCCTCACCATGACCGCTTTCCTTTAAGGAAATTAAATATGCATCATCATTTGCATGAATGGATGCAGCTTATATAACCGTTGTTATAATGCAAATTAAGTAAATGGGGTGTCCGGTAGGCCTATATCAGGTTAATTTGAACGAAAACACACTGTTGAGTGTGACAGGTGTGTAAAGGCCAGTCGGGTCTGTAGCCTACTTTTTGAATTTTACAGGCCGGACAGTTAAAGTACACGCCAGGCGCGTGTAAAAGTCCAGTCCTGCCAGTATCATGCTTTATTTACGAGTGGTTACAGTTATGTACATATAATTATGATATTGTTTCAATATTGTTGCAAATTACGGGGGCACTTGAATATACCAGTGCCCAGTGACGTACGGTACCTGTGCGTACCGGAGTACGACACTCACTAGGGCCTATCGGTGTAGGATTTTTTCAAAAAAAGGAGGGTCATTCAGTGTGGCTTCAGTGTGGTCTCGAAACAGATATGGTCATTCAGTGTGGGACCTTTAAATTGCGTGTCATTGGCAAAGAAAGGTAACTTTTTCTGTAAAAATGTGCGCTTCGCGCCAAACATGGTGCAAATTTGAAGCAAAAATTCCTAAAAAATGTTTAATTTGCATTTGTTAAAATGGAAATGTTGAAATTTTGTCAACACTTTTTGACCCCCCTCTTTCCATGTCCAAAACTTGAACACCCTTTTTGGGATGTCAACACTTTTTGGACCCCATGGAATTTTCGAACCGCCCACCAAGGTATTTATGAACGGTCCCTAATCAATAATAGAAGGGTAGCCGTTGTCATTTTTTTGTAAGGCGCAACAAAATATAAGACCTTTCCATGGCAACAGGCACCCTGTTTTCTCACTTAAGGGGGAGTCAAGGAAGTTTTTGCATATAAAAGTATACATTTTTGGAAAGGGAATGGAACAGAGAATCCAAATTTTGCGTCAACTTTGACCCAAAATGTTGATTTCTTGAGAAAATCATAAAAAAATCACTTTTTTGACCCAAAAAAGTTCAACAAGGCTAACAAAAATAATTTTGAGTAAAAAATTCCCAAATTTATAAATTATGATGTAAAGACACTAACTAAGGGACGATTTTTTTTTAAAAACCTTATTTAATATTTTTTGAAATCGACAAAAAAGTGATTTAAAAAAAAAATCTTTTTGACCAAAATTTCAAAAAATATTTGATAAGGTTTTAAAAAAAATTCGTCCCTAAGTTAGTGTCTTGACACTATAAATTTGGGAATTTTTTACTCAAAATTATTTTTGTTAGCCTTGTTGAACTTTTGGGGGTCAAAAAAGTAATTTTTTGTGATTTTCTCAAAAAACAACTTGCTTGGTCAAAATTGACGCCAAATTTTGATTCATTGATCCATTTCCTTTCCAAAAATATATAATTTTATAGACATTTGAGCCATAGTTCAATAATTACAGCACTCACAAAATTCAAAAAGTGACTTCCTTGAGTCCCCCCTTAAGTTCTATTGTGGCGTGGCAACCCAAACATGGCAGGAGATCCAGAGGACTATGCCTAGAAAAGACTACATCAGGATTATTACAGAGGACACTGGCTTGGGTGGACAAGATCTGAAAAATTTAATGAATGATAGAGCAGTGTAGAAGGCCATCATGAAAGTCCTACCTTTGAGTCGGCATAAGTAAGGAAGTTTTCTCACTTTTTACCAAAATACATCACATTTAAAATTATCTATATCTTTGGAACTTAACTGAGTAGAACCTATACATTTTGTGTAAAGAATGATACATAACGCATACGTACCGGTAAATGATATTGTGAAGACAATTTCCACTTCAGGTTGTAATATCAGAAATTTAGGGGGAAATGCATTTGTTAGTGATTTTTTGCCATTTCTTTGGCTGGTCTTACCGTAACTCGACGCCTGGCCTAACTGTAACTCGCCGGCTTGGTCTTACCGTAACTCGCCGGCTTGGTCTTACCGTAACTCGCCGTCTTGATCTTACCGTAACTCGCCGGCTTGGTCTTACCGTAACTCTCCCATAACTTACCGCCCCATAACACGCCGTTTATCCATCCCAAAATAATATTGTTGTGGCATCGCTGAGCAAACATAATGCTTTATTGTTTCCATTATGCTGTGATAAACACCAACAAAACAACTATTTATACCTATGACCATGAACTTGCAAGTAGTTAACACAAGGCTCAAAAATATTGTTTGTGTGTTCTTATCTCGGTCGCTACCATATGATTTTTTTCTTTTTTTTCACCATTTTTATCTTTTCATATTTTTCTTTTCGAAAATGAGAAATAATGCTCAAAATATTATTAAAAGAAATCAGGAGTTTTTGTCTGCGGTTTTCCCACTCTGCTTATCTGCTTGTTTTGTACACCAGAAAATATATTTTTTAAATGGACCATGTGTTTGTGGAGCCTTCTTCACTCGCAATTGATGAATGGATGTAACAAAAGTAATCAAGTGGATGTAGAAGTCTTATTTATAAATATATTTTATGGTTAAATATTTGTCAATAATATGTTGCCTTTTTTGATATCAATGAGAAATAATATATGAAACAATCACTAATATAATATTAATCTGTGTCTCGCAAATGATAAACAAACGATATTTTGTGGGTCCAATGATTGCATTGTGATAACACCAATCTGAACCAACCATGTGATTATTGATTGCTTTTGATTCTCATATCACGATCTTTCGTGGTACAGGACGTGTGTATGTAAATTTACCCCGGCTATTTCCAGAATTACCTTTCCTGCAATGGAGTTAAAAGGGAAGAGGATACTTGTACTTATACTGAGCTTTGCAGGTAGGTTAAGCTGTTCTTATACGTATACGAGCATGGAAGAAACCATGGAATATACGAGCTCCTTTCCAGCAAGGCACGAGCATCGTTCGTGCAGTGACAGTATTTTTGGGGCGAAGCCACCCTATAATAGCATAGACGGTGAACCGTCTATGCTATTAGCATGTGATTGCAAACATTTGAAAATGTAGGTCTTTCTAGACATAAGTGGAGGCTGCCATGTTTGCAGTCTTTGTAAACTACATGTACCTATGCAGTTTATTTTTAACAGTACCCGCAGTCTGTGCTGGAGTCAAAGCTATATTTGTTTATAGTTGATGATTCAATCATAGAGATGTTATTATATCCCAACAGAGAGACATAATAGCTAATCTTGTTTGACTAGCTTATCTTGTTTGACTAAGGAGAAATCTCCACTTGTCATCTAATAAGTGGTGAGTTGTGGATGTGTCATATACAGGGTGAGTCAAAAAAAAAGTGTACGCTGATTGAAAAATAAATAAAAAATATTTCTGACCACAAAATTAAGGCAACCAATAATTTAGTCAATTACGCCATTTATCTGCTATCATCGGCAAAAAGAATCACGGCAATATGGTACCGTTTAGTAGATATGAATATTTCTGTAAAATAACTGAATTCTGAAACCGAACAAATTTGTGATTTCACGCACAATGAGCGCTTAATAATGTGTACTAGGATTAACATGTAAAGGATTAAACAGTCTATTTAGTAAACCAATTACTGGTAATCCTCTTGCAGAGTGCTCAATGCGATGCAGAGCGAAATATAAGTTAAACCATTTGGAACGGTAGTTGCTACTCAGAGTTTCACGCTTGTGCGATCATCAGACAACTCAATTAAATAAATTATTCTTGTTCAGAATTTCTCCTCATTATTTAACATGAAATCTTACTATAATTTGCCGTATGTTGTGACTATGGATGTATGTGCGTATGTATGTATGTATCCATAAAAGGCTCTCTCAGTTTGCAACTAAACACCGTGAACTTTGCACTGATAAAAGATGATTATAATGTGAGTGTTATAAGTTATGAATGGCTGAAAACCGTACAGAATTGACCGAGATATGAGCAAAAGGAGTCAAATTTAGGGCCTTTTCAGACTGTTTTAATTCTACGGGCCATGTTTGTTTATTTTTCGGTGCGTACTGCAACCATGCAGTCGAGCGCGTAACACATAACGCGGCGTAGTGCGCCATGTAAAATAAACGCTCACACGCACTACACCCACGCACCCTACACACGCGGGCGGACAAATATTGGAGGATAGAAGATAGGCCCTACTCCCTAGCGGGAGATCCCGTCCGAAGGACGGGCGTCCCGCTAGTCTTACTATAATTTGTCTTATGTTGTGAGTATGTATCCATAAAAGGCTCTCTCAGTTTGCAACTAAACGCCGTGAACGTTACACTGATAAAAGATGATTATAATGTGAGTGTTATAAGCTATAAATGGCTGAAAACCGTAAAGAATTGACCACGATATGAACAAAAGCGGGAAATCCAGGGCCTTTTCAGCCCGGCTTTTGAGACTATTTCTACGGGCCATGTTTTTGTTTCTATGCGTACACTGTAACCATACAGTCGGCGCGCGTAACACATAACGCGTCGCAGTGCGCCATGCAAAATAAACGCGCACACGCACTACACCCACGCACCCTACACACGAGACGGGGATTAGTTTAGTTTAGTTTAGTTTTTATTTGGCATCACAACAAATACAAATAACAAATCACACGAGTATAAAATTATAACGACGGGGTCGGGGTGGGAACGGCGGCGGGTCGAAGACGGGGGACACTGGGAAGGGCGGGGACGGCGAGGGGGTATAATGAAGAAATGTGGTTTGGAAGGCACGGCCTTGGGGGTTGAGATATGCCACGGGCGGGCGGGGCGGGGGCGGTGACGAATCAGGGGGTTAATGAAGAAATGTGATGCTATTAAATTGCGCCTGACCATGGAAGTACAACACATCTGATTATTCCAAGGCCTGACAAACCTCTGGCATGAGCTCAGCGGCAGGCCCGTAACTAGGGGGGGGGGGGGGGGGGTCGAAAATCTGGGGGGGGGGGGATGTACAAATGTACCTTTTTGTGTACTAATGGATTATTTTTTTGAAAATATAAATTTATTAAAATAAATATATTTGTTGGGGTATGCACCCTATCCTGATTTAAACGGCATTTTTGAATTTCCCTATTTGAGAGCTTTCCAAAAATGTATAATTTTGCTATCATCGGTAAAATACTCTTTTTTTGTTTTGTTATAGTCATGTATGTAAAACCGATGAATAAGGCAAGTTCACTGTGTAACGAATAGGAAGAAAGCCAAGGACAATGCAATCGATTCATGATTACAATTGTTACATAATAGTTGACACTTTTGTTAAAACAGAAACTTATAGAACATAAAACAATCTATAAAATGAGAGCAAAATCATGTTTGTACCATACAGGGATAAGGAGTTATTGTAAATTAAACGTAGAATTGGGAACATTTTTTATATTACCCTTAGAGATTGTACACAGCGCCACCGCCACCGCCGCCACCCCTGACTTTCGAAATATAATCAATCATATTCATATCTCAGCCAAATAGTTATAGAAATACCTGATTTATTCACACAATGTAGCTAGATAAATAGGCTTTCAAATGACACCTACACCATAGCTCTACCACATTTAGTTGTTGAGTTATCAGAGAGAGAGAGAGAGAGATGGATGATTCGACACAAAAAATGCAACGCCGCCACTCTTTTTGGGTGGTGAGTTCAAAACACATGGCCACAAAGAGATTTCTCAAAAAATGAAATTATAATTTGTTACCTTGTTTAGATAGATGATGTACATAGAAACCATCTCATGTAAAATTTCTTCGAAAAATATCAGCAAAAATGAAAAATAACGACATGTTTTCAGCATTTCCAAAGGTATTTTTGTGTTTTTAATTTTTCTTTTTGTATTTTGATTAAAAATCACCACCAATTGAATCAGGAAGGTCATGCGTATGCATCACGCAACAAGCCATTGGTGGTCTTCAAGGTGATTATGAATAAACATGAAACAAATAATTAAGAAGCCATCTGTGGCCTTTTAGATGAATTTGACTAATTTCGATGTTATCTACATTAAACTTCAAACGCTATCAAATCAATGAACTTCACATGAAATACCGCAAATTACGCTCTATAATTTTAGGTGATAGTTAGTACATATAATTTATAAGCATAACGTATGTGAAAAATACAACTTCTGAAAAAATTGAGGGCTCCCTCCATGAAGGATCTCTTAGTGCCCCTTTAAGGTGCGAGGTAGCTCTATAAAACAATTAGATTTCCTTTAAATTCAAATATGTTTTAGCCCTGGGTCTGACGATTCTATAACTGAATATTTTATTTTAATCGGACATTCGGTTGCCGACTATGTTAGGTCAAAGCGGCATGAAATCAACATATCTGGCAATTACTTTTATTTTATTTATATTTTCCAATTCCAGTTGCCAGGTAATTTCCTAATTATGTCTAATAATATATGCATAATATATATATATGCAGAGTAAAGTTTGTGGATAGATGAGATGAGCTATGATGATGTGACTTGGTACATAGTAGTACACTGGGAGGGCTAAACACGTACGTTGGCGTTTGTCTTATTTCCATTTGCATAATTAATTAGGCCCACTAATTAAAATGTGTAAACCTAGCAGATCGCACAATTGTTGCCCTTTTAGATGAAGTAGTTTTAAAGACTCATAGCAGTCTGACAGAGACAGCAACATGTAATAAACATGATAATGGCAAATGTTGATCTTGCTGCAAACATGTTCTGGACAAGAGATATTGCAATTGCATGTCATCCGAGATAAACATATATTTTTCTTTAGCCTATTTAGTTGACGTAAATGTAAATGGTCGTAAGCCTGCTCCATTTACCTGCCCTTGTTAAGCCGATGGTTTTTGGCCTAGGTTATGAAGATTGTCCGTTTAATCCCTATTTTCACCCGGATTGTAAGATTGACAAATATAAAATGTGTGAAAATAACTTGCTTTATTTTTGAAATAAAATCAACTGTACTTTTTGTACTTGATTTCAATCAATTTAATTCAGTTTGCAGCACATCTTCGTTGCCGTTCAATGATCCTGTAGCCGAACCGCCACCTGTTACTACTCATACATTAAAAACAGCCAAAGATGTCACTATCAACATCCATTCCAATGGCCACTATGAAATACTTCACAACGGCACCACATGGCTGCGAAACAGCGCAACGTTCTTCACTTCACGTGGACATACGTATTCAACTAGCTCTGGTAATCTTCATCAAATACACTTTGGTCAGGTGGAATCCGGCTGGGACAATCTCGGCGAGTATTCAGCCGTAAGTGTCACATGGCAAGCTCAGGATTGTGACCGTTTGACCTTTTCACCGGTTTCCGTTGATGATCCAATAGCAGAGCCACCACCGTGCACGAAGTCCAAAGTCGTAACGACGTTCAGAGCTTATAAGTTGTCATCGTTGATTGTTTTCAGTCAGGTATTTATTATTATAAAATAACATTTCAACTTTTAACATTTAGCATTCTTCCAGTATGAAGTACCCCATGTCCAATCAGTGTCGCATCTAGGTGGTATTCCAGAAGGCCATGCCCCCCCCCCCCCCCGTGCTAAAAAAAGTCCAGTTCAACATTATAATGGGTCTCAAACCTAAAGATTGTTGCTTGAAAGAAAAAAATGTTTGAAATCAAATAATTTAGATTTGAGCATACAATGTTCTTGGTTTGGATGTTGTTTATGTTAGAATTTGCATATACGAGGGGGTATCATAAAGTTTTAGAAAACACCCAGAAGTGAAGGAGCCAGAAACTTAATTTTGTTATGTGATCCTTCAGACATCTTTACTAAGTCCCTGCGCAAAGTTACACATTTCTCCTACTTTTTATTACCTGTCCACAGACCGCCATTGTAGAGATCCTCAGATTGACCGCCATCGATTGATTCTCAGATTGCCTCAGATTGTGTTATTCCCAAAACAGCAATAAATAGTTTAAAGTTTAGACAGCAAGAGGTCAAAGGTCATTACAAATAAGCTTGGTGACAATAAACTTATGGGTAACATGGGGTGTACACACATTGACCTCTAATGACCCCTACATGACCTTTGACCCTTTCTGTCAACACTTAAAACTATTTATTGCTGTTTTGGGAATAACATAATCTGAGGCAATCTGAGAATCAATCGATGGCGGTCAATCTGAGGATCTCTAACAATGGCGGTCTGTGGACAGGTAATAAAAAGTAGGAGAAATGTGTAACTTTGCACAGGGACTTAGTAAAGATGTCTGAAGGATCACATAACAAAATTAAGTTTCTGGCTCCTTCACTTCTGGGTGTTTTCTAAAACTTTATGATACCCCCTCGTATGCACACTTTGTGTTTCGATTTTACCCCTGTTACCTATCTACATGTAGGCGTATGTACATGATGTATGAACCATTGTTTTAGTTAGCATTGGTTAGTAGTAAGGCATGTGAGAAAATTCCAAAATTCCAACTCTATAAGTTGAATTATCGCCTTAAAATGCCTAAAATTCAGGAGCTTCCAGGGGCTACAAAAATGATCCAAGTAAGTTACAACTAATCAATGTACACACAACGTCCATTGGGTTTTATACTCTATACATAATCATGTCATTATTATATCTCATGTATTTTATATTAAGTCATTATTTTTAAGCATGTATTATATTGATGTGCAGGGCCCCGAGTAAGAACAGCGGCCAGCTGATTCGGGCAACCCTGGGTAAAGATAATAAATAATAATAGTAATAATAATAATAACGTACTACGTTAAAATGTCAAATGGGAAGAAATGGTTAATTCGGAATGAACCATTTCTTTCCAATCATTCCAGTGGGGTATCTACAAGCGAAGAGGACGGTCGGTGCACACAGGTGTCAGCTAATTGATACCGTATGGTTGAAATTGAAAGGCATATCAAACCTATACGATTTTCTTCTTTTCCATCAGGATTTTAGGAATGTTGGTTTCGATGACACTAGTGTGAGCGACAAAAACAAAGTATGCACGGGATTTCCAACCTTCCAGATCGACAACACGCCAAAGCTTGGCTACATGTCTTTTGGCGGAACGTTTTTAAATATCATAGAAATGGGAATGTAAGTTATTCTATTATGTTCGTAATCAATAATTAATCTTTCTCTTGTGGGAGTTGAGAAATAAAAATTAAAACCAATCATTTACTCGACCTCGTACGCCAGGAGAACACTTAATGTACAGCTACTACGAAGCTTCGTGTTGCGCCCTCGAGTCGCGTATCGCGGTCCGAAATCTCGAGCGCGTGTTTCGTATCGCGACCCGAGATTTCGTGGTATAAATCTCTTACGCGAAATCACGGGTCGCGATACGAAACACGCGACACGAGATTTCGGGCCGCGATACGCGACTCGAGGACGAACACGTGGTACGAGATTTCGTACCGCGATACGCACCTCGAGGGCGCAACCCCGAAGTCTCGTGTGGCGACCCATAATCTCGTATTATGGGTGCATACCACTATTACGCGCTAACGTGTGTTTCTATGGGAAAGATGCCTCGGGAAAACGGCAATATCTCGAGTTACCTTGCGACTCATTTGATGAAATCTTGGAATATTTATTAACACACATAGATCTTACCTGGGTGAAAATCTCAGATGGGGGTGACCGTTTACATTTTTCTATATTTCCCCCTTTATACGGAGTAGTATTTTTAACACGAAATTACACCTTGTATCCCGTTGTGACCAATGTGTATCCCTCCGCCAATATTTTCAAATAAAACAGTAGATGTATACTCTTTTCATTCGAATTATCTCAGGTACACTTCAGTGAACAAATATAGACCAAATTCAATAATTTTGAATGACATATCATGTCAATATTAACCATTCTTTCCGTTATTTAGGAACTACATTCGTGATCGCGATCGACGGAAGCTGGGCGTTGGACTGTAATAGTGGTGTGCACCCTTATGTATCCATTAGGCTACAGGGGTCACACCACTAAATAGAGCTCCATAGGGATATGTACAAAAACACTAATATAAAACTCTGTTTTAGACCACTAAATTGCGAAATTGGACCCCGTAGTGTCATTTTTTCTTAAAGATGATTACATTTCCCCACCAAAAAGTGAAAAAAATTGGTAGGTGAACCTTCTCGATTTTCCAAAATATGCCCATGGAGTTGACTACCTCTCTGACGAGCTTGGAAATGTCGCCGTAATCGCCAATGTTTCCAGTAAAAAGCACAAATTTGAAAGATCTCTCAACATTTACCTAGATGATATTCACAGTTTATAGTCAAGGTGCATGTAGGTGACGTCCCATTAATCATAATTAATAAACAATCATAGGCATGTACGCAATGGTATTACTGTCAAGTCTTTTTAATTGAGGATTTTGTGATGCATACTTTCCGATTTTAGTTTTAAACACCGTCCTTAAGGGTAGGGGAAACCCCATTTAGTGTAGTGCACCGTACAAGGCCCGCTTAGCAGCGCTATAAATTGGTGCCCTAAAAACCGGCACCAAATTAAAATATTCGCCTTCCAACAAAGCTGGTTGCTATATGACATAATTCTCGTGTGCAACCAACCGGCTGTATTGCAACGCCCATTGAGTAGTTTAAACGCATGAGCGTGGATGTAATTTGCAACATAATGGAAACTCACCATGCAGTTAGCAAGTAGTACCGCTCGTACACGCCCCGAATTTAAATATATAACCAGGCAATCCTCTCGTAGTAATTGATAATAATAGGTTTACCAGACCGAATTAATAGCGCTCCTAAGCGGGCAATTTATGTCATGCACGAAATTTCGCCTTTTGTATTGCGAAATCTCGTCTTCAGACAATTGTTATATTGTGATCGCTCATCACTACTAGGGTTGCCACACGAGATTTCGGGGTCGCGATACGAGATTTTTGGTCTCGATACGCGATGCGAGTGCGCGATACGAAATTCGCGACTCGAAATAATACCAACAAAGCTTCGTACTTTACCCACTATCCTCTCGAAAGCTTACGAGAAAAGCTTACGAGGAGGGCTTACGAGGGGAGCTTACGAGGAAGCTTACGAGGAGAGCTTACGAGGAGAGCTTACGAGGAGAGCTTACGAGGAGAGCTTCCGAGGAGAGCTTCCGAGGAGAGCTTACGAGGAGAGCTTACGAGGAGAGCTTACGAGGAGAGCTTACGAGGAGAGCTTACGAGGAGAGCTTACGAACAATTCATATTAGGCACGTGCGGGTGATTAAAAATAGGACATGATAAACAGGTTATGTTTTGTGTTTATATTTTAAGGTGGGAAAAAGGGACTGATGGCATTCAAACTGGACTTTACGGCGGACCCCTAGTTCTGTTTGACCAACAGCAGCGTTCAATGGTAATGGGGCCCTTTCGGGAATTTATGGCAGGTTCTATTCATCGTAACACGCAAAGTAACGCCGTAGAGTGGGGTATTCTTGGATCAGCTAAGAGCATTCCTCAAGATTTTAAATATGAGACTGCCATCTTGTTTGGAGAGGGAATAAAACCGGTAAGTGGTGTTGAATTAAGTTTTATTTTACAAGTCATTATGAATACATTTTCTAGCTTTACATTTTTTAAGGAGTAAGTGTGAAAACCATAGCTCAGTAGGTTAATGAACATATTGAATGATTAAGTAAGCAAATTACTCTCTCCCGAAGGGGGTTGGGGGAGAGAGATCTCTTAAGAGCCACTAACACTAAACAGAATACTTTCGAGAGCAAAAAAATATATATATAGATAGAGAATTCAAACTGGAAGGAAGAAGATAATTAATAAAATCCCGTAAGGCGAAGGGGGAAAGCCCTGTTTTACGGGCCCGACCGGACCACTTTTTCCTTTTTTCAAGAATTGTTTTTTCTCAAATCATGTTAAATCAGCCGTTTTTTGGCCAAAAATCTGTCGACAAATTTGTTTCACAATTTATTTTTTTAAATTACCGATTAGGGTAAAAAAAATTAAAAAAACCACCGACCGACCGACTCTACTTGACAGGTCCGTTCGCCTAATCGGTATCAAAGATTCGTACTTACAGCTGTGCCATAGAATGTGTATGACTTTTGTGGGGGTTTTGTTTTGCGATTTCAGGCCATTGCAGATTACGGAGCTGTACTTTTGAAACACTATGGAAAAACACGTGATGCTATGTTGAGCGATTTTACCAGTGAATATTTAGGCTACTGGACCGATAATGGTAAAGTACACGTATAGTTTGAAATATCTCCCGTCTGTATGGTAAAGAAACATGGAAGACAATTCCCTTACGAATCCTGTAAAGAGTAAATGCCCCTTTGCAACTACTTAAGAACCATATTGGAAGTTTATATCTATATATCTATTTAGGTCCATTGTATAGCAGAATTGAATTGGACATATACAGGGTTAATCACTCTGGTGTTTTTTTCGGGAAAAGACGAAGAAAAAAACAGGCCTTTCAATCTATCTTTTACATTATCCCATAAACAATAGAATTGTTTATGATTATCCACACGCTCACTATTAGAGCATATTTTTCTGTACTGGTGTTATTGCAGGTGCCTATTACTATTACACGACGGCGTCAAATATGAATTACGATGAGACACTCATGAAGGTCAAAGAATATTCGGATGGCTTGAGCATACCGTACAGGTGAGATACGTTGGGTGGGGTACCGGTATTTGCAAAAGGAAAGTACCATTCATGAATTCATGCTCTCTTGATCTACTGGAGTCACGTCACGGATAGCCTCAGTGCGCTTAATTTGTGATGTAAAGTCTTGTAAAAATGTAACTTTAAATTTCCAATATGACTAGCCATGCTTATCAAACAACATACGGTATCTTTTTTTGCAACCTTGACCAATTTTGATATCGATATTTTATTTTAACATTATAGAAACCTCTCCTAAATGTGCAGTTTAATAATTATTGTAGAAACATTGTCTTAATTTGCAGTTGTTATGCAAAATGAGTTTCAACTAATAAGTGGTTCATACAAAGAAACCCCAATAAGTATACCGTAGTTTATACCAAGTATATTATGTATCCCATACAAAATTAACTACGATTTAATACAATGTTCTTCAAACCGTATCTCATTTGTACACCAATGCGATGGAGATAATCGATATGAAAATGTGTTATTTTACGGCAGATATTTCCAGATAGATTCTTGGTGGTACTTCAAAGGGTTCATGGACGGCGTTAAGAATTGGACAGCAAGGACTGACATATTTCCTAAAGGACTTCAGTAAGTTGGAGCGTACAGCTTGTGATTTAAAATGTTTCAGAAAGTGGTATTTTATTTGAAAATACTGCTATGAATGATAGTGTTGATTTCATAGGCTTTTATTCTTACAGCCAACGAAAATTCGAGGACGTGAAAAACGTCCTCACATTTTTTTCTTCCTCATAATTATTGCCGGCTGATATAGACAAAGGTCCTGGGATTGGCGAGTGCAGAACTACAGCTAACGACACGCATTACTCATGTGTCAACAAAAGGTGGATTTAAATGCGGGCTACAGGAACCCGTTAGATGCAAAACGGCGCTCGTGACTAGTTCAACGTTGACAGGACACTGATTTTGAACTGGCTGGCACCCAAGTTTAGATACTTGGATTCATAATAATATGATCACGTGATCGACGGTGTAAAGTCAAAAATAATTATACTAAATGGACCGTTTGAACAACTTGCAAAGTGGCCTTCTATTGCTGTTTTTTTTAATCACCCTCGGTCATCTTTGGTCGGTTCGGTTGACTAGCTTCAGTAGTCATAAGGGGGGGGGGGGGGGGTGCCATTGCCATGATTGCCCTCCACAACTATAGATTGTAAATGAATTAGGCCTTAATATCCGATTTTTGTATAATTACGAATTACTTATTTGAACCAGGCGGATAATCCAAGGTTATTGATGTTGAATTAATTTTTCAGAGATTTCTACAACCGTTTAGGATTGCCTCTTGTTGCTCACAACAGATATTGGTAAGAAACCGTGAATGAATGCAAGGGTTTAGAGCGACAAGGCCCTATCTACAATATGGCTGCTATATGTCCGATTGAATTTGTACATAAGGGTGCACCTTTTAGCACCAAGAGTATAAAACATACGGCAGATATAGTGACTTTTCTCATCACTTACTGTATCTGAACAAAATACAATCCCATATAACAACAGGCAGCTGGCTATTGCAGATACAGCTTTGTGGCACTTAGCCCTCGAATGGTGTAACAAACTGAAATGATATGGTTTGAACTATTAAACATGATAACGATACGTACATGTATGATTCCGTCGGCCTGGGCATAATACTAATAGCGGGTTGTAGGTTTCGATCGTTACAAACTTCACAAAACGGCAATTTTTGAACACATGACGTAGATCATGTAGTCTTAAAGATATTCGAGCATTTGAGGAATTCGGTCGATATATATATATATATATACTGTTACCCATTTGGGCCACACTAAATTGAATAACTGTGAACGCACGATCACTCTGGGGACGAGATTCGCAGAGTTTAAAAGCGGGTTTTGTTAAACCAGTCGTTTAATTTAGACACGAGTTAAGTTAGTCACGGTTTTAAGCTAAAACCGCGTTTAGTACGAGAATACGGCCCAAAATGTAAATGTTTTAAATATATCGCAGGGTAGTCTGAAAATGAGAATTTTTTTTAATAAGCATTACATAATATGTAAAAACGACAATCGCCTAATTAAATTACAGTTTTCTGAATGATAATACGGTATACTATTCTATATATTCAACACATTGTGAAATAGACACTACTGGTCCCTACGTGTTATTACATCATGATTATATTATGTTGTCTGCAGATGCTCCCACGTTATAGCAAAATGACCCATTTCTGTTTCAACCCCGTTTTGACAATTCATGAGATTCGAATGCTCCACCCTCACACTTCGAGTCTAAATTGATAAATGTGCATGTTTTTAGATGGCAGCATGTAATAGGCTACCTAATCGTTTAAATGATACATCAAACGTGATAACAGACAATCACAATATTGCATTATTCAAAAATCTTAAGCCAAAATGTGGATCTCTTAATTATTGTTTTTCTGTTTAATACTAGAGCACAGTTTCATACTCCTACACAAAGGGAACATTCTGGTATCAAATCAATATATACGATAATTGTACATTTTGCATAATTCAAGCTAGTTTGACATTAACAAAGTGCCATTGAGATGTGTTTTCGTGGATATTCAGTAATGCATTTGTACTAGATGTTTTACAGATGGGTTAATATTGTGAAAACTTAATGTCCTGTTTCTCAATTTTTCAAAAGAAATGTCATGATTCTGGCTATACTATACAAAAAATATACAATTAAAAAACACCTTATTAGACATAGATCTTTATTTCATTATTGGTTTGTGTTTTCTTTCTTACCAATAAAAATATTTTCCTTCGCTAACAAATAAACTTTGGTTCGTTCAAATCGGTGGCACAATGACGCAGGTGTGGCCAGTAGTATAGTTGTTGCTTAACCACTAAGGCCGATTTAAACTTAAAAGCGACGAACAGTAATGAGTGGATCACACCATATGGAAACGGGAGGTCACACATCTTCATTTGGATAATGTTGCATTTCAAAAGATTTGGTGTTTAGATATAATCTAGTAATAAATAAATAATTTTTAAAGGAAAAAAGTGAAAAACACCAACATATTTTGCATTGTCCTCTCTCATAAGCCTTATAATAATACAAATCATTTATAAAGCGCTCTACAAAGAACACAGCGCTATGAAGTATATAAAAAAAGGAAAACAGGGTAACAAATTATGTTGGAAACAGATTTTAAGGGGGGACTTAAGGAAGTTTTTTATTTGATTTTTTGAATTTTGTGAGTGCTGTAATTATTAAACTATTAATAAAATGTATATAAAAGTATACATTTTTGGAAAGGAAATGGATCAGAGAATCCAAATTTGGCGTCAATTTTGACCAAAAAAGTATATTTTTTGAGAAAATCACAAAATTCACTTTTTTGACCCAAATATTTTTGAACAAAGCTAACAAAAAATAATTTTGAGTAAAAAATGGCCAAATCACTTTATAATGATGTTAAGACACTAATGAAGGGACGATTTTTTTTTTTAAAACCTAATCTAATATTTTGAAAATGTTGACCAAAAAGGGCCAAAAAACGTGAAAAATGGATTTTTAATTTTTTTTAACACTTTTTTATCAAAATTTCAAAAAATATTGGATTAGATTAAAAATTGAAAAAATCGTCCCTCCAGTAGTGTCTTAACATCATCATCCAGTGATTTGGGCATTTTTAACTCAAAATTATGTTTGTTAGCTTTGTTAATAAAAATTGGGTCAAAATTGATGCCAAATTTGGATTCTCTGATCCATTTCCTTTCCAAAAAGGTATACTTTTATACACATTTGAGTCATGGTTCAATAATTACAGCACTAACAAAATTCAACAAAAAAACTTCCTTAAGTCCCCCCTTAAGTGCATATCTGAAGGCAGGCAAGGAGACAGATTCCCTCAGGACTGTCGGAGAGCTCATTGCATAATTTGGGAGCAGCAACCAGGAAGGAGGAATCACCAGCTCTCTTCGTAGAGCGTGGAACATATAGCCGGATAGAATCTTAGAGCATTGAACATAGAGCCGGATAGAATCTTAGAGCGTTGAACATAGAGACGATATAAGGGACGCGCCATTCGGTACTCAGGGGGCATGGAAGTTTTCTAAAAAATCAAAACTTTGCCCACTATCCAGGAAGAAAAAACCTTTGCCCACCACCCAGGGGGAAAAAAAGTTGACCCACTGCCGAGTCAACAAAAAAAAATCTGACTCACCCAACTCAATGTAAAGAAAAACATTAAAACCTAAAAAACCGACTTTGCCGACTTTGCCAAAGTCGGCTAAAGTTCCACCCCATCCCCCCCTAAAAAAAACCAATCGGAAATGTTGACTTGTATTGTCAAATTTATTTAAAATTGGTGTGAAGTCATATAAAGCAATTCAGACAATTTTTACAATAAAAACCCAAATTTCCACACGCTTCGCGCTTATTTAGTGCCTCCAGAATTTGTCCCACCCCTGCCCCCCTGCCCCCCCCCCCAAAAAAAACCCCCACAACAACCACCACCCCACAATATTTGATGCTGGTGCCCGCCACTGCTTCTATAGCTAGCTTCGTCTATTTATATGTACACGGTTCCGGTTTATTTCTTGTGAGACTATAGTGATAGTAGGAGCTATAGGACTTTCAGTTATGAGGGGCCGTCAAATTTCTCATATTTGAATTATAATTTCAGGTCTAATGACACACAATATGCTAAGACTAACGGAGGAAAATGGAACTTCATCGTGGAACCTGAGAACCAGAAGGCAATTCCACAGGACGAGGTTTGTAATGATAACTTACACGTTTCTTCAGCCAATCACCCCCCCCCCCCCCCCCCCCCCCCATACCATTTAAAATTAAATGAGTTAATTTTTTTTAAGAGGCTAAGACACATAGTTTAAATTATAAATGGTTGGCCGATTTATCTATTTCCGATTCCATAACAATGTCTACGTACGCATACATTTTGTAATAACCTTTACAATATTATCTTTGTTTATTGTAACACTTTCTAAGAGGAATAATATATAATTGTCAGCTGTCGACAATTGGCTAAGAGGAATAATCGTGCGTTTTCTTCATAACATTTCTCCATACTTTCAAAGGGTTTCTGGAATTACCTTTTTTCCACATCAAAACAATGGGGAATCACAGTATATGAACAGGTAAGTAAGTGGCTTACTTAATAACTTTTAATAATTGTTAATCATAAGCTTTGATACACGATAAATGAGATAAGCTTTTGCACGCGTTAAATGATTAACTGTTTAATAGAGGTAACTATATAAAGGTTTTGGAAGTTGCTCGGATTGGTAACAAAACAGTTATCAAATATCAAACATATTAGTCCCTATAGGTCTAATGGTTAATGTACTAACTTGGCTCTTATTGTAGGGGATAGTTGCCTACTTTTTAAGGTAAGTTCGACGTAATAATCAATGGAGTTAGCAGACTGATAATATTGAATTACTCGTTTTGTAACGTACTTACTGGCCAATTGCGTATTGAGACCAATATACATACCTATACTCTTATTTCATCTAATCACAAGTACCATTTTAAAACCTCTAACCAAAATGTCTATGTATGACTTGTTTTCCCCACCAAGGATTGGCTCAACGTGGAATTTGAGAGCATGACAGCTACAGTTGAGAATGTGACTGTGGCACGCACCTGGATGAACACAATGGGGGCAGGAGCAAGTAAGAATGGCTTGGCAATTCAACTTTGTATGCCAATGGCGAGACACTTACTACAGTCAGTTGAGATGCCAGCTGTAACACAGGTGGGCAGCTAGGCCTCTATTTTAGAGGGGTTTTTCGGCACGTAGTGGACTATGAAAATGCCAATTTTTTTTAGAAATTGTTTAAATAAATTTTGGAAGACATTTTTATTTTATGTGTGACAATTTTGAAACTTTTTGATAAAATTGAGAAAACGAAAAATCTTTGGAAATTTGGAAAAATTCCAAATCTAAACAAAAAGCTAAACAAATCACCCCTTTAAAAACAAGGGGGGGGGGGGGAGAAAAAAAGAAGACCGACAAACCGACCCTACCTATGTTTCAGTCGCATTTATATGTTATTTTATCAGTGGTGTAATGATGATTTGTGAAAAATTGCATACCGAAAATTCTCACATTGATATGGTATACGTATGTGCCTCCCTTTTGGGGTGCCTTTTCGCAAAAATTGGTATAGCGATGGGGTGGTTTTCATCACACACCAAAGCGCCCAATTGGCATAAATTGGGTGTATTTTAGTTTTTTGTTGTAAAAAGCGCCCAATTTGTGCAAAATTGGGTGCTTTTCTAACAAAATTGGTATATTGATGGGTGGGAAATTGGCCAAAAAATAGGTATAGAGAAAGTCACATTTTCGAAGTCCGGGAGGCACATCCACGTACGATTTTGGCGAAAGAACTCCGCCCCCCCCCCCCCCCCCCCGGGATTCTACCATATAAGATGATCGTTATAATAAGACTGACATCTACAAATTTGCCAACTAACTCATCGTTTTTGCCCTTGCCCTTTACCTCATTTTGCCTTCATCCACTAACGTATCCTTTTTTGACCTTGTCACCTAATTTGCCTTATTGCCCTTGTCCTAATTCGCCGCTTGCCTTTGTCGAATAACTCCCCCCCCCCCCCCCCCCCCTGGATTTGCCCTTGTCATTAGCACACCTTCAATCGGTTATGACCCTTTCAATTTACTAATCCACCTATTAATTTTTAAATGTCAAATTTAATTTGATAAACATTGGTAAAGATATAGTGGCCCGTATTCTCGTACGTAGTTAAACACGGTTTTAAGCTAAACACGCGTCTAACTTTGACTTTAGACACATCGTTTAAACTAGACGTAATTCTCGAAAATTTGTTTAACTTAAATACGCGTCTTACTCACTAATGAGAAGTGTCTACCTTTAAACATGGGTATGGCGTAGTTTTAAATAAAGCGCGTTCAACCATGGTTCAACTAAACTCATACACCAACTGTATGCCTTGAACAATCACTCAACCGTGCTCGCTGCAATCTGACGTTCAGATCGAGTAGTATTAAAAATACACGTGCTTTTGAGATATTTGGTCGATATCTACTGCAAGCCATTAGGGCCACAACAAAAATAAATACCTGTATACAGTAACGCGCGAAAACTCTGGGGACGAGATATTCATAGCGGAGTTTAAGACCGTGTTTTGTCAAACACGTTGTTGAAAAGATAAACTCGCGTTTAAGTTAGACACGCGTTTAGTTACACACGGTTTTAAGCTAAAACCGTGTTAAGACCGAGAATACGGCCCAGTGTGTTTGGATGGTTTTAGCTTTTAGGGTTTTTTAATATACAATTTTTCATTTTTTGTTATCTAGTCACGTGCAAGCGATGATTATCAACCTGGTAATTCGCAATGGAAGATCGGCATATCGTCCATTTTACTACACGCGTTGGGTTTGAACCCTTTCAAGGATAACTTCTGGACCACCGTCACCCAACCAGGCAATAAATATGGTAGGTACATGTATATCCATAAATAGGTTACGGTATATCCATGGGTCAAACTCGCTAGACATAAGGGTCGCTAGTCATAAGGGTCGCTAGTCATAAACCCTAACCCTAACCCTAACCCTACTCTAACCATAACCATAACCTACCCTATCCCTAACCCTATACCTAACCCTAAACCTACCCTAACCCTACCCTAAACCTAACCCTAACCCTAAGAAACTTTTATGACTAGCGCACTCGTGGTATAGGAAAATACACGTTATGACTAGCGAACCTTATGACTAGCGGGTAGACCCCACATCCATATCGATGGACGATTTTGAACCAGTGTAATAAGAAATATGACAGCCTCCCGTTCCCGTCTCTGAATGTCGTAGCTTCCAACAATGACAGAAGTGCGACCTTGTAAATGTAAACAAAGTTAACAAACTACTGATGCATGCACCATAAAACTTACAGTTACGATAAGCCTAACTCTGAAGTTATATGATACCAAGTTTCTTCATTTTCAAGGGAGTAGAATACCCACCACTTATTAGCTAGGATCCAATTCTCATTATAAACTAGAATAGTGATAAAATAATGAATTGGCACCTTTTCCAATGTTATTTGTTTTCACAATAATCAACATTTTTCTCTTCCAGAAGTGCAAACAATTGTTAGGGTAAACTGTGATCTTCCAAAACCACTGTGCTGAAAAAAACTACATGTCCGACGATTTTGGAATTGTACTAGTTATAATGGTTATCGAAAAACACATTTTAAGGACACATATTGGTATAGCTTGTGATGTTTCTGTCTATTATGCTCTTTGAGAATTAAATGGGAGAAGCTAAAGCGAATAAGTAATTCATGTCAATTATATTTTGCCTTACAGGACGCAACGAAACCAACCCACAGCTTCAATCTGTTGTAGCTACACTTAGCACTGGTCCTGTAGGACCAAGTGATATGCTGGATCATGCTAATGTCACGCTCATTATGAGGTAAATTGTCACATGAACAAGCATTGTAATAATTATTCTACTCCCGGTGTTCTACTGTCTCCAAACACTGGTCAATAAACATGATAAATGAATAGTCAATGGAATGGATGGCGCAATACTTTTTGTGCATATATTTTCCGAGTATTTCTTTGCCTATGCCATAAAGTAATCAGTGGGCCTGCCAACCTTTCACCGATCGAGTTGCACTAATAGCTGTAAGAGGAAGAAAATTAACTTTGAAAATGCGTACAAATCGAGGAATAACTAAATGTACTATAAAACTCACAGAAGGAGACAGTGTATATATCTACCCTGTCAATATTCCTAGTGTTTCCACTGAAAAAACTCAAAGAACGCCACGGAAAAAGTCGTAACATTTTACGGTTTCAAATGTTAGAATATATATCACAATTTAATAACTTATAAAATCATATTTTTGAGAAAAAAATGGTGTCAGAGTTTTGATCCAGGATTTAGGGTGGGGTTTCTTTGTAGTTCAGTGGCGTAGCCAGAGAGGGGCGAGGGGAGCGATCGCCCCCCCCCCCCCCAATATTGACGTCGTGTCGGTTGAGATTGGCACTGTCGGTTCATTTGACCAGAGGAATCATGGAATTATGATGGTCAAAAGTACACATATGAAAAAACTTAGCGCGCTACGCGCGCATAACAGTAACCAAAATGCAATATTATTTGGTACAAGCTTGTTTAGAGCCAAAATGTACCTCAATCGTGCCAAAAGAAATGTGTTAAGTAAAAAAAAATTGCGCGCTACAAAACAATCTTGTCGGTTCATTTTCATTTCTCGCCCCCCAATATGAATAACCTGGCTACGCCACTGTTGTAGTTCCTGAGTCACTCAAATAACGAAGCCCCTAAAAATAAAAGTTACAACAAAAGTCACCTATATGATACCGGTAGTAGATAGTTGACCGCGTTTAATAACGTATCGCAAGTGTTATGGCCATTTATTTCAGTGTCAAGTGTATGATATGCACCTTTTTAGCTCCATTGAACCGATATTTTGTTATCATACAATACTGTTGTTTTGATAGCGGTATAAAAATACATTGATATACTTATTGTTTTAGATAACAAGAGCTAAAACCGTACGTTTTATATACTTGACATTATACGTGAATCCCCTTTCAAGTCTTTATATATTACTTTACTAATATATACAAGAGCCTTGTAGTAGTCCACGATAGTTACATTTTCCAATTGAAATCTGTCTTTTGGTGTTAGACATCCTACCTAATTCACCTATATCACAACAATTATGAAATGAATGTTTTCACTAAATGGAATTATCTAATATTCCACAACAGTTTATATGTGTCATCTAAGTATTTGAGGAAGTCGTGTTAACGCCCCCATCAACTTACCCGCAATCCTACTAATTATTCAAAAGTGCAGACCGTGTACCATGTAACAGTAATTTGTTGTCATACATTGTACAAATACTTATTGATCAAAAGTTGCACTAATTATTTCATTAAATTTGAACATTCTTGGAGTGATAATTAATGCTGATATCAATGTCAATTGTTTCTGCAATAATTTTTTAAGTCCAAATAATGATTAAATATAAATAACATTTATAATGAAACGCGTAAAAACATCATCGATAAAAAACACCATAGAAAGTAGATTTAGATACTTTACATATAGAAATATCATGTTGATATATGATTTAGTTTCCTACCGAAAGGAAGTGATAATGTAACAAAGGCAAATGACAGCAGTTGTTTGGTCGAGAAAAGGTAAGTATAGTCAGGCGATTGAATCTCACAATCTGTACATTGTTTAGATTTGGCCCATAACATAGCGCACTCTATAACAGTTGCGACAAGCGATTAAGCGATCATAGTTGGGGCTGTCAAAGGGTTTAGTTCACATTCGTCTAAAAGCACCAAATTTGGCCCATATGTTGCTCATACCATACTCTTTTGATTTTTGATGGATGCCAAAATTGGAGCCTTCTGGGACGGCCATATTGGCCAATTCCAATATGGCCGCCATACTGGGGAATCAAAAATTCAAATTGCTTCAATTTAGCTGAAAATTGTTTGTCTGAGCACCAGGACCACTTCCGATGTGTGGTTACTGAGATATTGAGCAAAACGTGAAAAGATCGTTGACCTTTGCTTTTGGGCGTATATGATAGGGATTGTGACTTTTCGACCCTGTATAAGGCACAAAAACGACTCCAGGTGGTAACAATTACCCGTTTCTTGAACCATTGTGATCTGACGAACAATTTGACAAAATCGGAGCATGTTCAAATTTTGACCCCCAAAAGCAAAGGTCAACGACCTTTTCACGTTTTGTTCAATATCTCAGTAACCACACATCAGACAAACAATTTGGTATGCTTGTCAGCTTAATTGATTCTGATAAGTCCATGATTGAAGCAATTTGAATTTTTGATCCCCCAGTATGGCGGCCATATTGGAATTGGCCAATATGGCCGTCCCAGAAGGCTCCAATTTTGGCATCCATCAAAAATCAAAATAGTATGGTATGAGCAACATATGGGTTCAATTTGGTGCTTTTAGAAGAATGTGAACCAAATAATCCCTTAGCTCCCCCAACTATTTAGAAATGATAGCGCGCCACCTATACCAGTTGCGACAAAATATTAAGGTCAAGAGAATCGGGGTTTTGTCTTGGGAGTTTCTTATCCCTTTATCCCTGGTATAGTTTTGATAATGACTCTTTGTTTGTTATTCAAATTTTCTATTGAATTGCAAGTTGTGAATGTGATTAAGTAATTAAAATGTTCCATTATTGTTCACTCTCAATGAGGGTGAAGTTCACTCTAAATGAGTGAAATTCACTCCTTATATATTCACTCTTTTTTCACTCCAAGGGAGTGATCACTGTAGGCACTCCTCGAAGAGTGAAAATTCACTCGTTCCTGGAGTGAACAAAATTCACTCTTTTTTCAATTGGAGTAAAAATGGTTCCACTCTTTCAAGGAGTGACTTTCAAACTATTAGAGTGATCACTGTAGGCAATCCTTTGAAGAGTGAATATTCACTCCATTAGAGTGGAATTTCACTCGCTTACATTTAGAGAGTAGGTGATATCATGATTAGGCAATCATGCTTTTTTCTTTCTTTTTTTTTTTCTTTTTTTTTTCTTCTCTTTCCAGCCCGTTTATAGGGACTTTTTATTTTATAACATACAACAATAAATTAACAAAATACAAAAATAACACTACAAAAAATACATCAAATACAGACAAGGCATCAACATTCAGACGCCACAAGTGCCAGACAAAGTTTTACTATATAGGCACATAATGCTATTTTTTTTAAGAAAACATGAAAACAATATTATGAAAACAATATTATGAAAACAATTTCAAAATCCCCCATCTTTTGTTATGGGATGCCATTTTATCATTCCGTTCTGCAATCACTTTCTCGGATTTTTCGGACATTTTCACCAATGCTTTAAAGACATAAATACTAAGTTTCTTTTCTTCAACTCTGCATCTATAAATATAACGTTTTGCCAAAAGAATAATAATATGTTTGAAAAAGTCGAAATTAGGCAATCATGCTACATAACTTATCAATATACAGCTCATAATGTAACATTTTACTTTTCATATAAAGGTCTTGTAATGCTGATGGCAAACTTCTACAACCAAGCCGTCCTGCAATGATGCTTAGTGGTTACATACTGGCGGTAAGACTGGTTTTATATAAAATCAAGAATAACAAGTTCTGGATCAAGTCAGCTCTCTAGAGTGCAAGAATTGTTTTTGACCGCTACTACAGCGATTTCTGACAAATCTATAGAACATAATTGGAACCTTCCTACCGCATGAGGGGGTGAACATTGATTTGTTAAAGGTGTGTTACTCTATTGCAACTATGACACTAGGTGAAGCTGCACCGAGAGCTATGCTAAATGCGGAAATTCTTTTTTATTGTGTTTTGGCCCACCCACCCCCCTTTCGGAGCCATTTTTTGTTCTTCAATTTTATTCGGACAAATAAAACCAAAACTAAAATTGGGCTCATCGCGTAGGATTATGCGGCAAAAGTGACTCTACATACTTATGCGCGCGGGTATGATGTGAGACAGATCTGTTTTTCTTGTCCTTAATGTTCTATTTAGTCAGTTCCAGACAAGTTCCGTAATTTCAATTTTGATGTGTTTTTTTTAATTTCTAATATCTAAAGATTGCAAAAAATATAATAGATATGTTTTAAGCATGTTTTTGTGATTGTACTTTCACTTGAAGGGTGCCTTTGGAAGTAACTATAAGAACGCAGTCAATGGTATAGTTTGGTCAACTGTGAGTGAAATCCAATTTGGACAATCTCAGATTGTGTTTGGTCATATTCTCGCTATTGAGGTGGACCGTGTTACCCTCGTCACTCCGACGTCAGCAGATTTCGGGAATGTGGTAAGTTGAAATGTTTAAAATGCTATTATAAACTTCATGTTTGTTTTAAAATATTCAACGACCACCCTCCCCCTTCATTCATACATTGCCTTAAAGTTCACGTAGTAAAACGTTTGGTTGAAACTTAGTTTGAATGTGATACTATTAATTGTGGAATAGGAAACTCCTATACTGCGCATATATGTAAATACCAGCCCACGTGTTAAATAATGTTGTAGGTTCGTGATATACCATATATTTAATTCCCAAGTATAACATAGGCCTACTTCTCATACTGACCAATGGTTAGTGGTTCTTATCAGTTGTCTGTTATTGTTAAATGAGCTATGTGAAAAACGATAAGCATGTTCAGAAATATTATGTTATTGTCATTCAAGATGTACTCAAGATGTACGGTGCTCAGGATGTCCGGTAATTTATTGTCAATAACTGTTGATTTATTTCTGTGTATTTGTCATGTACTCATGCCCGGCACAAGTGGTAGACTATGGACATGAAATACAGCGCCTCCAAGTGACAGCTTTCTAATCATCCTTTCTAATCATGACTGAATTTTCCAACCAGCAGTTAGGCCAATAATAAAATATTGATTGGTTGTCCTCGACATTCCTATCTTATTTTCCGTCAGTTCTAAAACCTCGTATACCTTATTCATAGTCAAATTACCCGCTCATGCTGAACCGATGAACATATACCCTGAGACGATATACCTGTATTTTGCAGGGCGCCGGATTGGACATACCGATTGAGCAGTGTGCAATGAAAGCATTCATGTGTAGTAGCGTGTGATTATGCTAAATTGACGTGAGTTCAAACGCCAATTATTAGCCGTTGATAAAGCAGAGTGTCGATTGGGAAATGTGTTGAAATTCATTGTTGTTGTATCAGTGTGTTTCGTTATTGACATCATTGTTCACCGGCCTATGGTGAGCGTGTGAACTCACTAAAACTGTTTTAGATATGACCAAATATAAGGACTGACCGTGGACAACTAAATTATTTATATTTTGGGACTTACGGGAGCATTAATATTAGACGATTTATAGAATTAATTTCAATAAGTAAGCTATCAAAATATTCCTTGATATATAAATCATTATTATGAACGGAAATCATTCTCTGTAATGCACAAATTACAGAGAAATCTTGAAATGAAAGTTGCAAACATTTTTAATTTTTGTTGATTTTTGTTTTGTTTTTTGCGACACATTAATTTTCACTCATCTGTATCGATCTGTTATGTTGCAGGGGAATGGCATTTGGCTCTCATCTCATCCATAATAGGAGTTTGACTAATATTCATTACATCCATACCATTAAACAACAACTTTGATATGTCAATTTTCTAATATATTGACTCCCAATAGTTAGCTTTAAACAATTGACATCGGAGCAAGCGACCATTGATGTTTAGCTGTGGTTCGATTCCTATTGTTCAGCTGGTCGCTAGTGGGCGCTGCATTTGATGTCCGTTATATGCTTGCGGTAGCACTTGTGCCGGGTACTCATGTTTGTAATGGCTTTTAATAATATTGATATTTGTTATACTTTTCAGTTACCACCGTCGATGGCCTACTCCGATGTGGATCCGTTAAACTCCATTGTCCATTTTGATGAAAAGACGCCATTAACGCTCAAACTTATGCTGGCTAAAGACTTTCAGTTATGGCACACAACACCCATCATGAAGCTAAAGTAGGTTAACTATATGGCGGTAATGTGTTGCATTTTATAAACTTAGTCGTCAATATGGGGAAATATTCTCTCAATATTTCCAATTGAGGCGAGGTTTCCATTCCAGATGAAAAAATGTTGCGCGCTGTGCAATAAGAGTATAATAGCCATACACAACAAGTTCTCACAGACACCCCACGCACAGCGCTTTTGAAAACCACACATATACAACAATGATCCGACTTTATAGTATTGATCGATCATCATAACGCTATTGTCTGAAATCTTAACACTTAATACTTGAGTCCAGTAAATACTTGAACAAGTACCTACCACAAGATAATATATATGTAAAGGGATTACATCTTACATAGCTTGCATGTTGTTATCCGGTGTGGATATCTCGCCTAACTGCAAATAGAACAATTGAAATCATGGAACGGTTTTGAAAATTTCATAATCTTAACGTTGTAGTAAACAATTTGATACATTTGAAACAGTTTCATTAGATTAACGTAACAGAATATCTTATCTAAACCAGAAGGAACAGTTTAATGTGTCAAAGAGAAATGTGCCTACCTCGCATATGAAATTATAAACGTTAAGCATAGGATATGTGTTCATTATCTGTTCGCAATGTTTAACAGAATCGGACTTACGTCGGTGTTCTCTTGTTTGTGTTTTCCTCCCTCTAGAAACAACAATGTATTAATCCTTGGTGAGCTTAGCAAATGGGTTAAAGTATCTCCGGACCGCATCAATGATATCTCTCTGACGCCAGAGGCCCTATCCGTTGCAATGACCGGAGCCGCTCATGAAATGGTTACCATAACCTACATATTCAACGAGAAACCTATTCACGCAACATGCAGATTTTCTGAAAGTTTGAAGCTTGTTCTCAAAGTCATGGATATGGGCAAATATAAATGTATCGTGTCGTAAAAATTAATGACATTGTTGTATACACGTTTTTAAATTTGGGGCAAATAATGCTGTACATTTGCGCGCTACTTACATGAATTAGGCTTATCAACGAAGGTCCGAGGGAGTGTTGATTGGTCAGTATCGATCCCCGCAGATGCCATTTTATTGCAATATATTATTGATCATGAAATGTTCCTGTCTGTCATAAATTTAGACGACGATTAATACATGTAGTATTCAATGGATTTCAATTTCAACAGGGTTTAATAATGTTAATTAATAAAGATATTATTCTTGTTCCAAAAGATATTATTCTTGTTCCAATGGTTATTAAAACTCTGACTCATTAAAATAATCCTGTTCTTAATAATGGTTTGAACTAAACATCTTCCATGCAAACGTCATATTGAATACATTAAAGTGATTCTCTCTTTTTGAATGTTTGGTATATAATACCAAGCGACAACTTTGTCCATTCCAGGTTAGTCAACTTCCAACTTGTTACACATTGGATGATATAAAAGAGTAAGGTTTGTTTATTGTAAATGATTTGTTGAAATAAAATGGTAATCTTCTCTTCTTAAAATTAGAAATTATTTAACCTACACGTAGTGTTAATAAATTTCCCTTTTGACACTTGTGTGAAGGATCGATTTTGTGAGTGTTCTCGTGTGGTTTTTGCTCCTTTGTTTGATTAACCAATGAGCGCGTTTGTGGGCGTATTGTTGTTCTTCCCACTCCCCGATCGCGAGTTGCTTTTCTCTCTCAGTTTTTTAGCCATTCGCTCTGTGTTTTTGATGAAGTAAGCACGCGTTTACCAGCTCTATAAATTTAAATTATGGAATTTTATTGTTGGTAATCATTGTATGTACATGTAACAAAAAGGTATCGTGAAATGTTTGCAAAGATCGTAACAGGATCTTGGATTGGTTCCTACATCAATAGTCGATTAGTGAACGCAAAAGCGGATGGGCGAAGAAATCTTTCCATCCTCGTCGTAAAATTATGTCCTGTTTAAATCTGTTTTCAGCCTTTATGTAAAATTCGTACAAAATTATACAAAATTTGTGTAATGCAATTTTAAGGGGCGACAATTGCATGTCTACCCTTTTAAACTTGATATAAATTCGCGGTTCTGCTTTAATAAAGCTGTTGTGTCTACAATGTATGTCAATTCAATTCAGTTTTGGATGGGTATAGGTTTCATTCCTTCCACGTCGTATGCTTGTAATTAATTCTGACTTCAGCCCTTAGTACAGTTTGTGGCCGTGTTTGGGCTGGATGGGAAAACGTTCTTACCATTCATTCGCGTTATACAATGTAGCTCAGAAATTCGTACTAATTATATTGCAAAAAATTATTATATCGTTTGAATTGTTTTGGCGTCTGTAGTCAGTGCAAAATAAATAGCAGACTTGCTTCTCATCATCACGGTGGCTTCCGCAAAATTTTGGTTTGTCCGTGTTATCCTTTCTGAGCGTCAGGTGGCAATGAATTGTGTAATATCACTATACCATATACAAATCATTGAATTGTTTGGTATTGTTAAGGAAATTAAAAAAAATGTTCATGCATTGGTGAATGTCAATGAAGATGGTACTATATAAAGCATTGGAATCTTTCTTTGAAAAGCTTTATTTATTTAGTCAATATTGTACTTTTATTATTTGATTGTATCATGTATTTTATCTTCAACCCTGAAATGAACGTCTGTAACCCTTGTATTAAGTTGTGCCAACAATGTAATGTGAATATATTCTGAAAATGGCATTAATATGAATAATATGATGAAAGCAGGAGACTTGAAAAGGTTTTTTATCAAACAATTCCTCATTTAGTATCAACAGTGTATTTTTTTAAATTTGATTGTATCGTGTATTTCATTATGTAACAATGAAATTTAATTTCTGAAACATCCAAATGAGGTCATTTATGCAATTATGTAAACGATGTCAAATATATATTCGAATATATTGAAACTGTATCTAATGATTTATATTGCATCCTGTATTTGTTATCCAATGAGTATGTATACATCGTATATGTATTATGACATGGTCATTGATGGTGTAATGAAATGTGATAAATAAAGTCCCTTTTTGGAGAAAAAAACAACAACTTCAAACTTATTGGCCTTTTTATTTTAAAACATTGTGTTATGTTTTATGGACGCATTAGTATGTCCGAATAAATAAATAAATAAATAAATAAAGTCATATTATGCGATCTTTTTCATGGAACGCCTTCTAGTTCTATCTTTGATTTTTTCTTCTTCATGCAACTTGCGTCTAACATAAAACTAAAATATCCTCCAAGTTACAGAAGTCCTCCACATTTCATCGCGTTTTAGAGATTCGTCTCCTTTTTCATGTGTGCAAATGTGTGACTCTTCGATTAAACCTGTGAAAAGGGCTCGTAATTTAGGTGTTATCGATCAAAATGATTTGAAAATGGATGTATTTGTGAATAACCCCGTAAATAACATTTGCCGTACTGCTTCATTTGCTCTGTAGCGAATCGGGCAGATAAGAAAATGTCTTGACTGTAAATATGCTGAAATGCTTGTGCATGCTTTCATCACATGTCGTCAAGCATGTCTAGATCAATGTAACAGTCTTTTGTATGGACTACCAGCCTCACAAATAAGTAAACTTCAAAGAATACAAAACTCCGTTGCCAGTGGTCGTGTTTGCGAGAAAGAATAACTAATCTGGCACGTGACTCCTATTCTCATGAACTGCATTGGCTTCCTATCAAATATCGCACTATGCATAAAATTATATTTCTAACACACAAATGTCTTCATGATACTGCACCAATCTATCTCCAAGAAACCTTTTGGCCACTATCAAATACCATAGAATTAATTGTCAAATCTCATTGGACAATGTACCAAAAGTTAACATCCTTTCTTGAAAGGAGTTATTGAGGGAGGTTTTTTTTCCTATACTTATTAAATATAGGCTGCACGTAAAAATCTACACGTAAAAATAAATTGTACATTCAACAAGCTGTTTTCTTTTTTGGAACTACTTATATAGTTCAAATATGGTAATCATGGTAATAGGCTTTTTGAACGTCTAATTTAAATATTCAGTGTTTCTACACTTCACACGACTATATCTGTATGTTGCGATTTGACCCGTTCCACTGAAAATAAAGCACGCAACGAGCTTTTCTCAGCAACCCAATGTCCATTTATACCAAGATTTACTAAACATGTCCTTGACATTATGTATATCTTGAATTTCTCAGAGCAAATTTTGAAAATATGGATCATTACCATGGAAACGAGTCATTTGCGCATATTCTTCCCAAAATGCGGAATATTCCCCATTTCGCGCAATATTTCATGGCTGGCCTGACGAGACTGTATAGCGAATCTTTCACTATAATTCACGTAATGTTGTATGTATGTGTGGGTATCCATAAAAGGCTCCCTCATTTTTCATCTATGGTCATGTGTTTTAAGCTCTCCTCCTTTTGCGTTACACACGGATTTTGGCTTTCGCGACATGATTTTAACTTTACACATTTATATTTGCTTGTATACCCCCTGAGGTAGTAAAAGTATACATTTTCTGAAGGGAAATTGCATGAGAAAACTAAATATGCCGTTCAAATTATAGTACGACCAAGAACTAAAATAGTATGATCGGATATGTTCGGAAAAATATCAGAGTTTTTTAATTTTTAATTTGAGATCCATATATTTTTCATACCTAACCCCTATCATTATTTTTTCAATATATTTGTATTCCTCATGTCGGTATGGTAATTATACCGGTTAGTGAATATCTCCCATTTTTATTTATATTTTTAGAATTTTCAGAAATATTTGTTTAAGGATGAACCCTTCTCTGATATAAACTGCATTTCTGAATTCCTCTAGTTACAAGTTTTACAAAAATGTATACTTTTGCTATCATAGGTTGAAAACTTTTTCTGTTATAGTCATTTTTATAAATCCGGTAAATTGAGCCTGATTATTCATGTTGACTGTGTGTAGCGAATAGGAAGAAAGCTGATGATCATTGTCTTATCCATAATTAATTAGTTGTTACAAATAGTTGACAGGTCTGTTGAACCACATACTTAAAGACTAAATATCCTTTGAAATGGGACCAAAATGGTTTTTGTAACATTAGGGGATAACTAGTTATTGTAAAGAGAACAACGCATGGGATTATCCCCATTGAGTTTGTACATGCGGCACCCCTTCCTGCGGCACCCCTTCCAGCACCACCCCTTGTCCCCAAACATCAAACAGATGTATCTCCCTTTCTGTATTAGCTATACTATTGCCATTTGGCAGACAGATAGCTTTTTTTAAGGGCTTTAAAATGGTACCAAATTTGTTGAGATAGCTTTTGTGGTTTTAAAAATATTTGAGGAGAATGACAGCATGAAGCTAAAAAATGTAACAGCACCACCCTATTGGGAGGCGAGTTCATAACGCGTGACCCAGTGGCGTAACAGCCAGGGGCAGGGGGGGGGGGGGGGGGCACAGTGCCCCCTGACCCCTGAAGGTGCTCAGCAGGAAATTCAAACCTACCCACCAGGAAAAATGGGGGGAAGGGAAAAGAGGAAAAGAAGGGGGAAAGGGAAAGAAAAGAGAGAGAGAAAGGTAAAAGGGAGGAAAAAGAAAAAGGAAAAGGAGAAAAAAGGGGAAAGAAAGAAAAGAAGAAAGGGAAAGAAAGAAAATGTCGCAGTACAAAAAGCACAACAGTCAACGACTCTTGTGCTTTTGTACTGCGAAATTTTGTGACCGTGTGAATTTTTTTGACCCTTACCCCCCCCCCCCCCCCCCCCCCCCCCCCCCCCCCCCCCCCCCCCCCCCCCCCCCCCCCAACACACTTACGTGAAATTCACGAGGTGACTGACTGGGGAAAAAATTGGGGCAACCTTTTACGAAAATTTCCGGGACGGAATTATTCTAACCAGGAATCTTTTTGGCTGTGCCCCCCCCCCCCCCCCCCCCCCCCCACCGACAACCAACCTCTGTTACGCCCCTGATGATTATGGGAGTGTTATAATCTATAAATGGCTGAAAACCGTACAGAATTGACCAAGATACAATGAGATATGAGCAAAAAGCCGGACAATCCATGGCTTTTTCAGACTGTCGCTATACGGGCCGTATTTGGTTATCTCTATTATATATACGTACTGCATGCAACCATGGCAAAATAAACGCTCGCACCCCTATACACGCGGGCGGGCAAATAATGGATAAATACGGTGTGCTACTGTCGGTTCAATACGGTGTGCGATTTTTTTTTTACTAATCAACATCTGTGAAATTTATTTATTCCGTTTTAACACGAAATAAAGCAAAATTCATAGTTATAGAACTTGAGGGTTGAGATAAGGCACGGGGGGGGGGGGGGTGTAATGAACATGGTAATGTGGTTTTGGAGGGTAGGGGGTTAATGAAGAAATGTGTTATAACCCATTGGAGGGCCATGAAGGATTTTTTTTACATTGTTGTAGCTCTCGTCAGAATCCTGATTATTTACGAGATTTGAATGGTTCTAATATCTTGGGGGTAATGACGGGAATCATTTAATTTCAGGTCAGAATATATAGGCCTGCGTTATATTTATATTATATGTAAGGGATATGGGGTAATGACGGGAAACATTCAATTTCTGGTCAGAAAATAGGCATGTGCATTATATTTTAAATCATTAATACCAATTTCATGATAACATTTCTAATACTTATGTGTTGTTTCTTTTGAAGGTGTTGTATTTGGTAGGCCCTATTTACTATAGCGGGAGCCGTCCGAAGGCCGGGCGTCCAGGTAGTATCTGTAATAGCGCTATTTTTCATATTAAATGATAAATATGACGCTTGCAAACAAACACATTTTCCTATAGATTGCGTCAGTGACAGTTGCACTGATTGCGCATAATCGATAACAATAATATGGGTCCGGTAAGTCGGCGAGTTATGGGTGGCGAGTTATGGAAGAGTTACGGTAAAACAGCCGGCGAGTTACAGTAAGACCAAGTCGGCATAAGTAAGTAAGTTTTCTCACTTTTTACCAAAATATATCACATTTAAAATTATCTATATCTTTGGAACTTAACTGAGTAGAACCTACACATTTTGTGTAAAGAATGATACATAACGCATACGTACCGGTAAATGATATTGTGAAGACAATTTCCACTTCAGGTTGTAATATCAGGAATTTAGGGGGGAATGCATTTTTTTAGTGATTTGTTGCCATTTTTTGGCTGGTCTTACCGTTACTCGACGCCTGGTCTTACCGTAACTCGCCGGCTTGGTCTCACCGTAACTTTCCCATAACTTACCGCCCCGTAACACGCCGTTTATCCATCCCACAATAATATTGTTGTGGCATCGCTGAGCAAACATAATGCTTTATTATTTCCATTATGCTGTGATAAACACCAACAAACAGCTATTTATACCTATGACCATGAACTTACAGTTAACACAAGGCTCAAAAATATTGTTTGAGTGTTCTTATCTCGGTCGCTACCATATGATTTTTCATTTTTTTCGAAAATGAGAATAATGCTCAGAATATTAATCAGGAGTTTTTGTCTGCGGTTTTCCCACTCTGCTTATCTGCTTGTTTTGTACAGCAGGAAATATATTTTAAATGGACAATGTGTTTGTGGAGTCTTCTTCACTCGCAAGTGATGAATGGATGTAACAAAAGTAATCAAGTGGATGTAGAAGTCTTATTTATAGATTCTTTTAATATAAATATTTGTCAATAATATGTTGAGAAATAATATATGAAACAATCACTTATATTACATCTAAGTATTAATCTGTGACTCGCAAATGATAAACAAACGATTTTTTTTGGTTCAATGATTGTATTGGAATAACACCAATCTGAATCAATCATGTGATTTGTGATTGCTTTACTCATATCACGATATTTCGTGTTACAGGACGTGTGTACTATACGTACATTTACCCTATTTCCAGAATTACCTTTCCTGCAATGGAGTTAAAAGGGAAGAGGATAATTGTACTTATACTGAGCGTTGCAGGTAGGTTATGCAAATGGTTCTGTTCTTATACGTATACGAGCATGGAAGAATCCATGTATATACATGATATACGAGCTCCTTTCCAGCAAGGCCCGAGCATCAGCATCGTTCGTGCAGTGACAGTTTTTGGGAGGGCGAAGCCACGGGCGAAGCACGGGCGAAGCCACGGGCGAAGCCACGGGCGAAGCCACCCTAATAGCATATGATTGCAAAAAATTACAAATTTAGGTCTTTCTAGACTGAAGTGGAGGCTGCCATGTTTGCAGTCTTTGTAAACTACATGTACCAATGCAGTTTATACTAACAGTACCCGCAGTCTGTGCTGGAGTCAAAGCTATATTTGTTTATAGTTGATGATTCAATCAGAGATGTTGTTATATCCCAACAGACTAGTTTATCTTGTTTGACTAAGGAGCAATCTCAACTTGTCATCTAATAAGTGGTGAGTTTTGGATGTTTCATATATACCTAGATTGTTCATCAATTAGTACCCCCCCCCCCCCCCCCCCCCCCCTTCCATCCACACAAATCAACTGTATTGGTTTCCTGTACTATTTTTAGACTGCGGTGTTTTGATTTGTTTTTTTGGTTTGAATTATGGAAAATTCATACACTATTTCCTGGTATTTTAGTATGAAACAGATATTTGGTTACAAAATATGCTTTTTTCTCTTGGATCGCCCCCATTCCATTTCAATGGAATTTGTATTAGTCACTGGCTCGTGTGAGTCCGCCTGACAATGGAAGTACAACACATCTGATTTTTCCAAGGCCTGACAAACCTCTGGCAAGCCGCGAGAAAATGCTGTGCGTGGCACTTTTAATGGCCGGAATGAAATGGATACTTGATCACACAGTGGGGATGCGTTGGGCTGTGCCTGAGTGAGCGGGCTATTTGATTATGAACAGGTAACATGCGGTCTTTTCTTCCCGCGTATGTGTATTGAAAATGTGACTTTTAAAAGTGACTAATTTTCTTTAAATGGTGCTAATCATGGTTTATCTTTGTTGTTAGGGGGAAAATTTGGTATCAAATTATGCCTAAGAGATTCATCTAAATGCCTATCTAGCCTGTTTGGTCAAAACAAAAATTGAATGTTACTCAAAATGACATAAACAAAATGTATACTTTCTTTTGTTGAACTCTTTATATTTTTCTTTAGCTTATTTAGTTGACGTAAATGTAAATGGTCGTAAGCCTGCTACATTTTACTTGCCTTGTTAAGCCGATGGTTTTTGGCCTAGGTTATGAAGATTGTCCGTTTAATTCACTGCTTTCACCCGGATTGTAAGATTGACAAATATAAAATGTGTGAAAATAACTTGCTTTATTTTGAAATAAAATCAACTGTACTTTTTGTACTTGATTTCAATTTAATTCAGTTTGCAGCACATCTTCGTTGCCGTCCAATGATCCTGTAGCCGAACCGCCCCCTGTTACTACTCATACATTAAAAACAGCCAAAGATGTCACTATCAACATCCATTCCAATGGCCACTATGAGATACTTCACAACGGCACCACATGGCTGCGAAACAGCGCAACGTTCTTCAATTCACGTGGACATACGTATTCCACTAGCTCAGGTAATCTTCATCAAACATACTTTGGTCAGGTGGAATCCGGCTGGGACAATCTCGGCGAGTATTCAGCCGTAAGTGTCACATGGCAAGCTCAGGATTGTGACCGTTTGACCTCTTCACCGGTTTCCGTTGATGATCCAATAGCAGAGCCACCACCGTGCACGAAATCAAAGTCGTGACGACGTTCAGAGCGTATAAGTTGACATCGTTGATTGTTTTCAGTCAGGTATTTATTATTATCAACTAACATTTCAACTTTCAACATTTGGCATTCTTCCAGTACTGAAGTACCCCATGTCCAATCCATGTCGTATCTAGGGGGTGATCCAGAAGGCCACCCCCCCCCCCCCCCCCCCCCCCCCCCCATTGACAAAAAAAAGAGTTTTAAAAATGAGACGAGGAGACAAAGAAGGAGGAAGAGGATGAGGATGAAGGGTAAGGAGCATGGCGGCCGAAAAGGGAGGGGTCTAAAAATCCAGTTCAACATGGTCCCAACCCAACATTTGCTTCCACCTTTATTGGAGAACGGAGAAAAGAAAACAATGGAGAAAAAGAATTTGAAGTCAAATAATTTAGATTTGAGCATACAATGTTCTTGATTTGGATGTTGTTTAAGTTTGAATTTGCATATGCACACTTTTTGTTTCGATTTTACCCTGTTACCTATCTATGTATGAATCATTATTTTAGTTAGCATTAGTTTGTATGTGAGAAAATTCCCAAATTACTGCTTTATAAGTTGAATTATCGCCTTAAAATGCATAACACTCAGGAGCTTCCAGGGGCTACAAATATGATCCAAGTAAGTTACAACTATGTCCGCAATGTGGTTCGTTAAAATGTCAAATGGGAAGAAATGGTTCATTCGGAATGAAGAAATGGTTCATTCGGAATGAAGAAATGGTTCATTTGGACTGAACCATTTCTTTCCAATCATTCCAGTGGGGTATCCACAAGTGAAAAGGACGGTAGGTTCACACAAGTGTCAGCTCATTGATACCATATGGTTAAATTTAAAAGATATCAAATACGATTTTCTTCTTTTCCATCAGGATTTTAGGAATGTTGGTTTCGATGACACTAGTGTGAACGACAAAAACAATGTATGCACGGGTTTTCCAACCTTCCAGATCGACAACAAGCCAAAGCTTGGCTACATGTCTTTTGGCGGAACGTTTTTAAATACCATAGAAATGGGAATGTAAGTTATTCTATTATGTTCGTAATCAATAATTAATCTTTCTCTTGTGGGAGTCGAGAAATTAAAATTAAAAACCAATCATTAACTCGACCGGTAATTGAACCCAGGACCTCCGTACGCCAGGAGAACACTTTACGACGTAATACAGTACTACTACGAAGCTTTATTGGTATCATTTCGTGTTGCGCCTTTGAGTCGCGTATCGCAGTACGAAATCTCGTGCGCGTTTTTCGTATCGCGACCCGAGATTTCGCGGTATAAATCTATTGAACCTCGGTAAGGGCCGCGGAAGGATGAAAGGAAATAATTGAATGCCGACACTTTGAAACCCGGTAGTGTATTTTAACGGAATAAATCGTATTGAAAACTGGAAACCATCGCAAACCATAGCTCATTATTACGCTGCCTTACTTGGATCTAAATCTTTTACGCGAACTCTCGGGTCGCGATACGAACACGCGGTACGAGATTTCGTACCGCGATACGCAACTTGAGGGCGCAACCCTGAAGTCCCGTATCGCGATCCCGAAATCTCGTGTGGCGACCCATAATCTCGTATTATTGCGAAATCTCGTCCTCACGTCCTTGTTATATTGTGATCGCTCATCACTACTAGGGTTGCCACACGAGATTTCGGGGTCTCGATACGCGATGCGAGTGCGCGATACGAAATGCGGGACTCGAGAGTCGCGAAACGCAATGATACCAATAAAGCTTCGTACTTTACCCACTGTCCTCTCGAAAGGTTACGAGAAGAGCTTACGAGGAGAGCTTACGAGGAGAGCTTACGAGGAGAGCTTACGAACAATTCATATTAGGCACGTGCGGGTGATTAAAATTAGGACATGATAAACAGGTTATGTTTTGTGTTTATATTTTAAGGTGGGAAAAAGGGACTGATGGCATTCAAACTGGACTCTTCGGCGGACCCCTAGTTCTGTTTGACCAACAGCAGCGTTCAATGGTAATGGGACCCTTTCGGGAATTTATGGCAGGTTCTATTCATCGTAACACGCAAAGTAACGCCGTAGAGTGGGGTATTCTTGGATCAGCTAAGAGCATTCCTCAAGATTTTAAATATGAGACTGCCATCATGTTTGGAGAGGGAATAAAACCGGTAAGTGATGTTGAATTAAGTTTTATTTTACAAGTCATTATGAATACATTTTAGTCTAACCTTTTCATCTTCTTGTTGTACATTTTTAAGGAAACCATAGCTCAGTAGGTTAATGAACATATTACTCTCTCCCGAAGGGGATTGGAGAGAGACAGATCTTAAGAGCACACTAAACAGTACTTTCGAGAGCAAAAATATAGATAAAACTGGATGGAAGAAGATAATTAATAAAATCCTGAAGGCGAAGGGGGAAAACCCTGTCGTACGGGGCCAACCGACCCACTTTTTGCGTTTTTCAAGATTTTTTTTATTTTTAGAATTTCTTTTCTCAAATCATGTAAATCAGCCGTTTTTTTTGCCGGAAATCTGTCGACAAATTTGTTTCACAATTTGTTTTTTAAATTACCGATTTAGGTTTTAAAAAAACCACCGACCGACCGACCCTACTTGAAGGTCCGTCCGCCTAATCGGTATCAAAGATTCGTACTTACAGCTGTGCATAGAATGTGTATGACTTTGGTTGGGGGTTTTGTTTTACGATTTCAGGCCATTGCAGATTACGGAGCTGTACTTTTGAAACACTATGGAAAAACACGTGATGCTATGTTGAGTGATTTTACCAGTGAATATTTAGGCTACTGGACCGATAATGGTAAAGTACACGTATAGTTTGAAAATTTTATCTCCCGTCTGTATGGTAAAGAAACATGGAAGACAATTCCCTTACGAATCCTGTAAAGAGTAAATGCCCCTTTGCAACTACTTAAGAACAATATTGGAAATTTATATCTATCTATTTAGGTCCATTGTATAGCAGAATTGATTTGGACATATACAGGGTTAACCACTCAGCTTTTTTTCGGGAAAAGACGAAGAAAAAAACAGGCCTTTCAATCTATCTTTTACATAATCCACACGCTCACTATTAGAGCATATTTTTCTGTACTGGTGTTATTGCAGGTGCCTATTACTTTTACACGACGGCGCCAAATATGAATTACGATGAGACACTCATGAAGGTCAAAGAATACTCGGATGGCTTGAGCATACCGTACAGGTGAGATACGTTGGGTGGGGTATTTGAATTGAATAGAACACGATTTGAACCCATGTCCATTACAAAAGGAAAGTACCATTCATGTATTCATGCTCTCTTGATCTACTGGAGTCACGGATAGCCTCAGTGCGCTTAATTTGTGATGTAAATTCTTGTAAAAATGTAAATTTAAATTTCCAATATGACTAGCCATGCTTATCAAACACCATACGGTATCTTTTTTTGCAACCTTGACCAATTTTGATATCGATATTTTATTTTAACATTATAGAAACCTCT
>CM069441.1:27561063-27711164 GCA_035610835.1 Ophiura sarsii
CAAGAATTGTTTTTTCTCAAATCATGTTAAATCAGCCGTTTTTTGGCCAAAAATCTGTCGACAAATTTGTTTCACAATTATTTTTTTAAATTACCGATTAGGGTAAAAAAAATTAAAAAACCACCGACCGACCGACTCTACTTGACAGGTCCGTTCGCCTAATCGGTATCAAGATTCGTACTTACAGCTGTGCCATAGAATGTGTAGACTTTTGTGGGGGTTTTGTTTTGCGATTTCAGGCCATTGCAGATTACGGAGCTGTACTTTTGAAACACTATGGAAAAACACGTGATGCTATGTTGAGCGATTTTACCAGTGAATATTTAGGCTACTGGACCGATAATGGTAAAGTACACGTATAGTTTGAAATATCTCCCGTCTGTATGGTAAAGAAACATGGAAGACAATTCCCTTACGAATCCTGTAAAGAGTAAAATGCCCCTTTGCAACTACTTAAGAACCATATTGGAAGTTTATATCTATATATCTATTTAGGTCCATTGTATAGCAGAATTGAATTGGACATATACAGGGTTAATCACTCTGGTGTTTTTTTCGGGAAAAGACGAAGAAAAAAAACAGCCTTTCAATCTATCTTTTACATTATCCCATAAACAATAGATTTGTTTATGATTATCCACACGCTCACTATTAGAGCATATTTTTCTGTACTGGTGTTATTGCAGGTGCCTATTACTATTACACGACGGCGCAAATATGAATTACGATGAGACACTCATGAAGGTCAAAGAATATTCGGATGGCTTGAGCATACCGTACAGGTGAGATACGTTGGGTGGGGTACCGGTATTTGCAAAGGAAAGTACCATTCATGAATTCATGCTCTCTTGATCTCTGGAGTCACGTCACGGATAGCCTCAGTGCGCTTAATTTGTGATGTAAAGTCTTGTAAAAATGTAACTTTAAATTTCCAATATGACTAGCCATGCTTATCAAACAACATACGGTATCTTTTTTTGCAACCTTGACCAATTTTGATATCGATATTTTATTTTAACATTATAGAAACCTCTCCTAAATGTGCAGTTTAATAATTATTGTAGAAACATTGTCTTAATTTGCAGTTGTTATGCAAAATGAGTTTCAACTAATAAGTGGTTCATACAAAGAAACCCCAATAAGTATACCGTAGTTTATACAAGTATATTATGTATCCCATACAAAATTAACTACGATTTAATACAATGTTCTTCAAACCGTATCTCATTTGTACACAATGCGATGGAGATAATCGATATGAAATGTGTTATTTTACGGCAGATATTTCCAGATAGATTCTTGGTGGTACTTCAAAGGGTTCATGGACGGCGTTAAGAATTGGACAGCAAGAACTGACATATTTCCTAAAGGACTTCAGTAAGTTGGAGCGTACAGCTTGTGATTTAAAATGTTTCAGAAAGTGGGTATTTTATTGAAAATACTGCTATGAATGATAGTGTTGATTTCATAGGCTTTTATTCTTACAGCCAACGAAAATTCGAGGACGTGAAAAACGTCCTCACATTTTTTTCTTCCTCATAATTATTGCCGGCTGATATAGACAAAGGTCCTGGGATTGGCGAGTGCAGAACTACAGCTAACGACACGCATTACTCATGTGTCAACAAAAGGTGGATTTAAATGCGGGCTACAGGAACCCGTTAGATGCAAAACGGCGCTCGTGACTAGTTCAACGTTGACAGGACACTGATTTTGAACTGGCTGGCACCCAAGTTTAGATACTTGGATTCATAATAATATGATCACGTGATCGACGGTGTAAAGTCAAAAATAATTATACTAAATGGACCGTTTGAACAACTTGCAAAGTGGCCTTCTATTGCTGGTTTTTTTAATCACCCTCGGTCATCTTTGGGCGGTTCGGTTGACTAGCTTCAGTAGTCATAAGGGGGGGGGGGGGGGGGGGGGGTGCCATTGCCATGATTGCCCTCACAACTATAGATTGTAAATGAATTTAGGCCTTAATATCCGATTTTTGTATAATTACGAATTACTTATTTGAACCAGGCGGATAATCCAAGGATTATTGATGTTGAATTAATTTTTCAGAGATTTCTACAACCGTTTAGGATTGCCTCTTGTTGCTCACAACAGATATTGGTAAGAAACCGTGAATGAATGCAAGGGTTTAGAGCGACAAGGCCCTATCTACAATATGGCTGCTATATGTCCGATTGAATTTGTACATAAGGGTGCACCTTTTAGCACCAAGAGTATAAAACATACGGCAGATATAGTGACTTTTCACATCACTTACTGTATCTGAACAAAATACAATCCCATATAACAACAGGCAGCTGGCTATTGCAGATACAGCTTTGTGGCACTTAGCCCTCGAATGGTGTAACAAACTGAAAATGATATGGTTTGAATTATTAAACATGATAACGATACGTACATGTATGATTCCGTCGGCCTGGGCATAATACTAATAGCGGGTTGTAGGTTTCGATCGTTACAAACTTCACAAAACGGCAATTTTTGAACACATGACGTAGATCATGTAGTCTTAAAGATATTCGAGCATTTGAGGAATTCGGTCGATATATATATATATACTGTACCCATTTGGGCCACACTAAATTGAATAACTGTGAACGCACGATCACTCTGGGGACGAGATTCGCAGAGTTTAAAAGCGGGTTTTGTTAAACCAGTCGTTTAATTTAGACACGAGTTAAGTTAGTCACGGTTTTAAGCTAAAACCGCGTTTAGTACGAGAATACGGCCCAAAATGTAAATGTTTTAAATATATCGCAGGGTAGTCTGAAAATGAGAATTTTTTTTAATAAGCATTACATAATATGTAAAAACGACAATCGCCTAATTAAATTACAGTTTTCTGAATGATAATACGGTATACTATTCTATATATTCAACACATTGTGAAATAGACACTACTGGTCCCTACGTGTTATTACATCATGATTATATTATGTTGTCTGCAGATGCTCCCACGTTATAGCAAAATGACCCATTTCTGTTTCAACCCCGTTTTGACAATTCATGAGATTCGAATGCTCCACCCTCACACTTCGAGTCTAAATTGATAAATGTGCATGTTTTTAGATGGCAGCATGTAATAGGCTACCTAATCGTTTAAATGATACATCAAACGTGATAACAGACAATCACAATATTGCATTATTCAAAAATCTTAAGCCAAAATGTGGATCTCTTAATTATTGTTTTTCTGTTTAATACTAGAGCACAGTTTCATACTCCTACACAAAGGGAACATTCTGGTATCAAATCAATATATACGATAATTGTACATTTTGCATAATTCAAGCTAGTTTGACATTAACAAAGTGCCATTGAGATGTGTTTTCGTGGATATTCAGTAATGCATTTGTACTAGATGTTTTACAGATGGGTTAATATTGTGAAAACTTAATGTCGTGTTTGTTCTCAATTTTTCAAAAGAAATGTCATGATTCTGGCTATACTATACAAAAAATATACAATTAAAAAACACCTTATTAGACATAGATCTTTATTTCATTATTGGTTTGTGTTTTCTTTCTTACCAGTAAAAATATTTTCCTTCGCTAACAAATAAACTTTGGTTCGTTCAAATCGGTGGCACAATGACGCAGGTGTGGCCAGTAGTATAGTTGTTGCTTAACCACTAAGGCCGATTTTAACTTAAAAGCGACGAACAGTAATGAGTGGATCACACCATATGGAAACGGGAGGTCGCACATCTTCATTTGGATAATGTTGCATTTCAAAAGATTTGGTGTTTAGATATAATCTAGTAATAAATAAATTATTTTTAAAGGAAAAAAGTGAAAAACACCAACATATTTTGCATTGTCCTCTCTCATAAGCCTTATAATAATACAAATCATTTGTAAAGCGCTCTACAAAGAACACAGCGCTATGGAGTATATAAAAAAAGGAAAACAGGGTAACAAATTATGTTGGAAACAGATTTTAAGTGCATATCTGAAGGCAGGCAAGGAGACAGATTCCCTCAGGACTGGGAGCTCATTCCATAATTTGGGAGCAGCAACCAGGAAGGAGGAATCACCAGCTCTCTTCGTAGAGCGTGGAACATAGAGCCGGATAGAATCTTAGAGCATTGAACATAGAGCCGGATAGAATCTTTGAGCATTGAACATAGAGACGATATAAGGGACGCACCATTCGGTACTCAGGGAGCATGGAAGTTTTCTAAAAAATCAAAACTTTGCCCACTATCCAGGAAGAAAAAACTTTGCCCACCACCCAGGGGGAAAAAAGTTGACCCACTGCCGAGTCAACAAAAAAAATCTGACTCACCCAACTCAATGTAAAGAAAAACATTAAAACCTAAAAAACCCACTTTGCCAAAGTCGGCTAAAGTTCCACCCCATCCCCCCCCCCCCACCCCCCCCCAAAAAAAACCAATCGGAAATGTTGACCACCACCCCACAATATTTGATGCTGGTGCCCCGCCATTGCTTCTATAGCTAGCTTCGTCTATTATATGTACACGGTTCCGGTTTATTTCTTGTGAGACTATAGTGATAGTAGGAGCTATAGGACTTTCAGTTATGAGGGGCCGTCAAATTTCTCATATTTGAATTATAATTTCAGGTCTAATGACACACAATATGCTAAGACTAACGGAGGAAAATGGAACTTCATCGTGGAACCTGAGAACCAGAAGGCAATTCCACAGGACGAGGTTTGTAATGATAACTTACACGTTTCTTCAGCCAATCACCACCCCCCCCCCCCCCCCATACCATTTAAAATTAAATGAGTTAATTTTTTTTAAAAGAGAATCGGCCATTCTTTATTACTTTTTATATTTATATCATTTCATTTTTAACGTTGCGTAAGTTACATTTTATTTACCAGAACCTACATAGTCAAGCATTCATCATGCTCATACATAATTCTGTCAACTATTTTAACTTGAGATTTTATTATATTCAGTTACTCGTCATTGTTTGCATTTGTTACGAATGCTAATGCTATAGCTCATAAATTAAGAGGCTAAGACACGTAGTTTAAATTATAAATGGTTGGCCGATTTATCTATTTCCGATTCCATAACAATATCTACGTATAAGCATACATTTTGTAATAACCTTTACAATATTATCTTTGTTTATTGTAACACTTTCTAAGAGGAATAATATATCATTGTTAGCTGTCGACAATTGGCTAATCGTGCGTTTTCTTCATAACATTTCTCCATACTTTCAAAGGGTTTCTGGAATTACCTTTTTTCCACATCAAAACAATGGGGAATCACAGTATATGAACAGGTAAGTAAGTGGCTTACTTAATAACTTTTAATAATTGTTAATCATAAGCTTTGATACACGATAAATGAGACTTATATACTAATTTGGATCTTATTGTAGGTGATTGTTGCCTACTTTTTAAGGTAAGTTCGACGTAAAATGATCAATGGAGTTAGCAGACTGATATTATTGAATTACTCGTTTTGCAACGTACTTAATGGCCAATTGCGTTTTGAGACCAATATCATGAATATACCTATACTCTTATTTCATCTAATCACAAGTACCATTTTAAAACCTCTAACCAAAATGTCTATGTATGACTTGTTTTCCCCACCAAGGATTGGCTCAACGTGCAATTTGGGAGCATGACAGCTACAGTTGAGAATGTGACTGTGGCACGCACCTGGATGAACACAATGGGGCAGGAGCAAGTAAGAATGGCTTGGCAATTCAACTTTGTATGCCAATGGCGAGACACTTACTACAGTCAGTTGAGATGCCAGCTGTAACACAGGTGGGCAGCTAGACCAACGCTGGAAACCTGTTCTACGTAAACGACTGACCCACATTTTTAGAATTTTAGAGGGTTTTTTTCGGCACGTAGTGGACTATGAAAATGCTCGAAATTTTTAGAAATTGTTAAAATAAATTTTGGAAGACATTTTTACTTTATTGGAGAAAATGAAAAATCTTTGGAAATTTGGAAAAATTCCAAATCTAATCAAAAAGCGAAACAAGTCACCCCCCTAAAACACAAGTGGGGGGGGGGGGAGAAAGGAAGACCGACCAACCGACCCTACATGTGTTTCTGTCGCATTTATATGTTATTCTATCAGTGGTGTAAGGATGATTTGTGAAAAATTGCATTTGGTTATTTCTAATACCGAAAATATTTCGAGCAAAATTGATGATGCTTTTTACATAATTCTACCATATAAGATGATTGTTATAAGAAGACTCACATCTACAAATTTGCCAACTAACTCCTCGTTTTTCTCGTTCCTCATCCACTAACGTATCCTTTTTTGACCTTGTCACCTAATTTCCCTTATTGCCCTTGTCCTAATTCGCCGCTTGCCTTTGTCGATTAACTCCCCCCTAGATTTGCCCTTGTCATTAGCACACCTTCAATCGGTTATGACCCTTTCAATTTACTAATCCACCTATTAATTTCAAATTTCATATTTAATTTGATAAACATTGGTAGAGATAGTGTCCCTTATTCTCGTACGTAGTTTAACACGGTTTTAAGCTAAACACGCGTCTAACTTTGACTTTAGACACATCGTTTAAACTAGACGTAATTCTCGAAAATTTGTTTAACTTAAATACGCGTCTAACTCACGAGAAGTGTCTAACTTCAAACATGGGTATGGTGGTAGTTTTAAATAAAGCGCGTTCAACTAAACTCACACACCAACTGTATTGCCTTGAATAATCACTCAACCGTGCTCGCTGCAATCTGACGTTCAGATCGTGAAGTATTAAAAATACATGTGCTTTTGAGGTATTCGATCGATATCTATTGTAATCCATTAGGGCCACAACAAAAAATAAATACCTGTATACAGTAACGCGCGAAAACTCTGGGGACGAGATTTATAGCGGAGTTTAAGACCGTGTTTTGTCAAACATGTTGTTTAAAAGATAAACTTGCGTTTAAAGTTAGACACGCGTTTAGTTACACACGGTTTTAAGCTAACCCAGCGTGTTTAGTAGGAGAATACGGCCCAGTGTGTTTGGATGGTTTTAGCTTTTAGGTTTTTTTAATATACCATTTTACATTTATTGTTATCTAGTCACGTGCAAGCGGTGATTATCAACCTGGTAATTCGCAATGGAAGATCGGCATATCGTCCATTTTACTACACGCACTGGGTTTGAACCCTTTCAAGGATAACTTCTGGACCACCGTCACCCAACCAGGCAATAAATATGGTAGGTATATCCATAAATATGTTATCTCCATATCGACGGACGATTTTGAACCAGTGTAATAAGAAATATGACAGCCTCCCGTTCCCATCTCTGAATGTCGTAGCTTCCAACAATGACAGAAGCCCGGACAGAAGTGCGACCTTGTAAATGTAAACAAAGTTAACAAACTACTGATTCATGCAGTATAAAACACGTACAGTAATCATGGTAATACGATAGGCCTAACTCTGAAGTTATATGATACCAAGTTTCTTCATTTTCAAGGGAGTAGAATACCCACCACTAATTAGCTAGGATCCAATTCTCATTATATACTAGAATAGTGATAGAAATAATGAATTGGCACCTTTTCGAATGTTATTTGTTTTCACAAAGATCAACATTTTTCTCTTCCAGAAGTGCAAACAATTGTTAGGGTAAACTGTGATCTTCCAAAACCACTGTGCTGAAAAAAACGACATGTCCAACGATTTTTGAATTGTATGAGTTATAATGGTTATCGAAAAACACATTTTAAGGACACATATTGGTATAGCTTGTGATGTGTCTGTCTCTTATGCTCTTGAGAATTAAATGGGAGAAGCTAAAGCGAATAAGTAATTCATGTCAATTATATTTTGCCTTACAGGACTCAACGAAACCAACCCACAGCTTCAATCTGTTGTAGCTACACTTAGTACTGGTCCTGTAGGACCAAGTGATATGCTGGATCATGCTAATGTCACGCTCATTATGAGGTAAATTGTCACATGAACAAGCATTGTATTGTAATAATGGTTCTTATCCCGGTGTTCTACTGTCTCCAAACACTGGTCAATAAACATGATAAATGAATAGTCAAGGAAAGAATATTCTGTTGCCTAATTTGATCTCGTTCCCAAAGCCGTTCATGGCCTAAGTCGCAAAAATTGACTTGGATAACGCAACACTTTTTGTGCAGATATTTTCCGAGTATTTCTTTGCCTATGCCATAAAGTAATCAGTGGGCCTGCCAACCTTTCACCGATCGAGTTGCACTAGTAGCTGTAAGAGGAAAAAATTAACTTTGAAAAATGCGTACAAATCGAGGAATAACTAATGTACTATTAAACTCTATCACAGAAGGAGACAGTGTATATCATTTACCCTGTCAATATTCCTAGTGTTTCCACTGTAAAAACTCAAAGAACGCCACGGAAAAAGTCGTAACATTTTACGGTTTCAAATGTTAGAATATATATCACAATTTAATACTTATAAAAATCATATTTTTGAGAAAAAAATGGTGTCAGAGTTTTGTTCCAGGATTTAGGGTGTGGTTTCTTTGTAGTTCCTGAGTCACTCAAATAACGAAGCCCCTAAAAATAAAAGTTACAACAAAAGTCACCTATATGATACCGGTAGTAGATAGTTGACCGCGTTTAATAACGTATCGCAAGTGTTATGGCCATTTATTTCAGTGTCAAGTGTATGATATGCACCTTTTTAGCTCCATTGAACCGATATTTTGTTATCATACAATACTGTTGTTTTGATAGCGGTATAAAATACATTGATATACTTATTGTTTTAGATAACAAGAGCTAAAACCGTACGTTTTATACACTTGACATTATACGTGAACCCCCTTTCAAGTCAATTACTTTACTAATATATACAAGAGCCTTGTAGTAGTCCACGATAGTTACATTTTCCAATTGAAATCTGTCTTTTGGTGTTAGACATCCTACCTAATTCACCTATATCACAACAATTATGAAATGAATAATTTTTTCACTAAATGGAATTATCTAATATTCCACAACAGTCTATATGTGTCATCTAAGTACTTGAGGAAGTCGTGTTAACGCCCCCATCAACTTACCCGCAATCCTACTAATGATTCAAAAGTGCAAACCGTGTACCATGTAACAGTAATTTGTTGTCAATGTCATACATTGTACAAATACTTATTGATCAAAAGTTGCACTAATTATTTCATTAAATTTAAACATTATTGGAGTGATAATTAATGCTGATATCAATGTTAATTGTTTCTGCAATAATTGTTTAAGTCCAAATAATGATTAAATATAAATAACATTAATGAAACGCGTAAAAACATCATCGATAAAAAACACCATAGAAAGTAGATTTAGATACTTTAGATATAGAAATATCATGTTGATATATGATTTAGTTTCACTACCGAAAGGAAGTGATAATGTAACATAGGCAAATGACAGCAGTTGTTTGGTCGAGAAAAGGTAAGTATAGTTTTGATAATGACTCTATGTTTGTTATTCAAATTTTCTATTGAATTGCAAGTTGTGAATGTGATTAAGTAATTAAAATGTTCCATTATTGTTCACTCTCAATGAGGGTGAAGTTCACTCTAAATGAGTGAAATTCACTCCTTATATATTCATTCTTTTTTCACTCCAAGAGAGTGATCACTGTAGGCACTCCTCGAAGAGTGAAAATTCACTCGTTCCTGGAATGACCAAAATTCACTCTTTTTAAAATGTGAAAATGATTCCACTCTTTCAAGGAGTAACTTTCAATCTATTAGAGTGATCACTGTAGGCAATCCTTTGAAGAGTGAATATTCACTCCATTAGAGTGGAATTTCACTCTTTTACATTTAGAGAGTAGGTGATACATGCTACATAACTTAACTTTTCCTACAAAGGTCTTGTAATGCTGATGGCAAACTTCTACAACCAAGCCGTCCTGCAATGATGCTTAGTGGTTACATACTGGCGGTAAGACTGGTTTTATATATAAAATCAAGAATAACAAGTTCTTTGCTTTTATCGGTGATAATATGTAGATGTAATAAAAAAGCACAGAAATGAAACATTTGTTGTGTTTCTAAACGCAGCTCAACAAATATCACTGGATCAAGTCAGCTCTCTAGAGTGCAAGAATTGTTTTTGACCGCTACTACAGCGATTTCTGACAAATCTATAGAACATAATTGGAACCTTCCTACCGCATGAGGGGGTGAACATTGATTTGTTAAAGGTGTATTACTGTATTGCAACTGTGACACTAGGTGAAGCTGCACCGAGAGCTATGCTAAATGCGGAAATTGGCCCACTCCCCCCCCCCCCCCCCCCCCCCCCCCCCTTTCGGAGCCATTTTTTGTTCTTCAATTTCATTCGGACAAATAAAACCAAAACTAAAATTGGGCTCATCTCGTAGGATTATGCGGCAAAAGTGACTCCACATACTTATGCGCGCGGGTATGATGTGAGACAGATCTGCTTTTCTTGGCCTTAATGTTCTATTAATAGTCAGTTCCAGACAAGTTCCGTAATTTCAATTTTGATGTTTGTTTTTTATTTCTAATATCTAAAGATTGCAAAAATATAATAGAATATGTTTTAAGCATGTTTTTGTGATTGTGTTTTCACTTGAAGGGTGCCTTTGGAAGTAACTATAAGAACGCAGTCAATGGTATAGTTTGGTCAACTGTGAGTGAAATCCAATTTGGACAAACTCAGATTGTGTTTGGTCATATTCTCGCTATTGAGGTGGACCGTGTTACCCTCGTCACTCCGACGTCAGCAGATTTCGGGAATGTGGTAAGTTGAAATGTTTTAAAATGCAATTATAAACTTCATGTTTGTTTTAAAATATTCAACGACCACCCTCCCCCTTCATTCATACATTGCCTTTAAAGTTTACGTAGTAAAACGTTTATAATATGAGATGCTAAAGGAATGGTCAAGATCTGTCTTCCACTTTTGAAACTACATGTATAAGGGGATTCATTATTTCAATTTGGTTGAAACTTAGTTTGAACGTGATTCTATTAATTGTGGAATAGGAAACTCCTATACTGCGCATATGTAAATACCAGGCCACGTGTTAAATAATGTTGTAGGTTCGTGTTATATCATGATAGGCCAAATGTCAACCATGTGATAGTTTTTACTATCATTATGGCTGGAAAAGAATGATATGATACATGATATAAAACAAATATTGAATGCCTTTTGCTTGTCCAATAGTAAAACTATATCACTCGGTCCAATTTTGATTATTCCATTACACTCGGCTTCGCCTCGTGCAATGGAAAAATTCCAAATTTCAAAAATAGTTTGTACTATCGCACGCTCAAGCATTAAATATTTGTATAATATACCATATATTTAATTCCCAAGTATAACATAGGCCTACTTCTCATACTGACCAATGGTTAGTGGTTCTTATCAGTTGTCTGTTATTGTTAAATGCCCGGGTTAAATGAGCTATGTAAAAACGATAAGCATGTTCAGAAATATTATGTTATTGTCATTCAAGATGTACTCAAGATGTACGGTGCTCAGGATGTCCGGTAATTTATTGTCAATAACTGTTGATTTATTTCTGTGTACTTGTCATGTACTCATGCCCGGGTACTCATGTTTGTAATGGCTTTAGTAATGTTGCTATTTGTTATACTTTTCAGTTACCACCGTCGATGGCCTACTCCGATGTGGATCCGTTAAACTCCATTGTCCATTTTGATGAAAAGACGCCATTAACGCTCAAACTTATGCTGGCTAAAGACTTTCAGTTATGGCATACAACACCCATCATGAAGCTAAAGTAGGTTAACTGCACCGGTTAACTGTATGGCGGTAATGTGTTGCATTTTATAAACTTAGTCGTCAATATGGGGAAATATTCTCTCAATATTTCCATTTAAGGCGAGGTTTCCATTCCAGATGTAAAAATGTTGCGCGCTGTGCAATAAGAGTATAATATCCATACACAACAAGATCGCACAGACACCCCACGCACAACGCTTTTGAAAACCACACATATAAAACAATGATCCGACTTTATAGTATTGAATGATCATCATAACGCTATTGTCTGAAATCTTAACACATACTTGAGTCCAGTAAATCCTACCTATATATATATGTAAATGGATTACATCTTACATAGCTTGCATGTTGTTATCCGGTGTGGATATCTCGCCTAACTGCAAATAGACCAATTGAAATTGTGGAACAGTTTTGCAAATTTCATAATCAGAACGTGAAAATACTTCTTAACGTTGTAGTAAAACAATTTGATACATTTGAAACAGTTTCATTAGATTAACGTAACATAATATCTCATCTAAACCAGAAGGAACAGTTTAATGTGTAAAAGAGAAATGTGCCTACCTCTCGCATATGAAATTATAAACGTTAAGCATAGGAATATGTTCATTATCTGTTCACAATGTTTAACAGAATCGGATTTACGTCGGTGTTCTCTTGTTTGTGTTTTCCTCCCTCTAGAAACAACGCTGTTTTAATCCTTGGTGAGCTTAGCAAATGGGTTAAAGTATCTCCGGACCGCATCAATGATATCTCTCTGACGCCAGAGGCCCTATCCGTTGCAATGACCGGAGCCGCTCATGAAATGGTTACCATAACCTACATGTTCAACCAGAAACCTATTCACGCAACATGCAGATTTTCTGAAAGTTTGAAGCTTGTTCTCAAAGTCATGGATATGGGCGAATATAAATGTATCGTGTCGTAAAATGACATTGTTGTATACACGTTTTTATATTTGGGGCAAATAATGCTGTACATTTGCGCTCTACGTTACATGAATTAGGCTTATCAACGAAGGTCCTAGGGAGTATTGATTGGTCAGTATCGATCCCCGCCATTTTATTGCAGTATATTATTGATCATGAAATGTTCATAATCTGTCATAAATTTAGACGACAATTAATACAATGTAGTATTCACTGGATTTCAATTTCAACAGGATTTAGCAGCTAAAGGTACATTAAAATAGTCGTCTTCTTAATGATGGTTTGAATTAAAGATCTTCCATGCAAACGTCTTATTGTTAAACATATTGAATACATTAAAGTGATTCTCTCTTTTTGAATGTTTGGTATATAATACCACGCAACAACTTTGTCCATTCCAGGTTAGTCAACTTCCAACTTGTTACACATTGGATGATATAAAAGAGTAAGGTTTGTTTATTATAAATGATTTGTTGAAATAAAATGGTAATCTTCTCTTCTTAAAATGAATTGTGTAATATATAATTATCACTATACCTACAAATCATTGAATTGTATGGTATTGTTAAGGAAATTTAAAAAAATGTTCATGCATTGGTGAATGTGAATGAAGCTAAAGCATTGGAATCTTTCTTTGAAAAGCTTTATTTAGTTAATATTGTACTTTTATTATTTGATGGTATCATGTATTTTATCTTCAACCCTGAAATGAACATCTGTAACCCTTGTATTAAGTTGTGCCAACAATGTAATGTGAATATATTCTGATGTATCAAATGCATTTGAAAATGGCATTAATATGAATAATATGATGTGAAAAGGTTTTTTATCAAACAAAACCTCATTTAATATCAACAGTGTATTTTTTAATTTGATTGTATCGTGTGTTTCATATGTAACTATGAAATTTAATTTCTGAAACATCCAAATGAGGGCATTTATGCAATTATGTAAACGATGTCAAATATATATTCGAATATATTGAAACTGTATCTAATGATTTATATTACATCCTGTATTTCTCATCCAATGTATGTATACATCGTATATGTATTATGACATGGTCATTGATGGTGTAATCAAATGTGATAAATAAAGTCTCTCTTTTGGAGAAAAACAACAACTACAAACTTATTGGTCATTTATGTAATTATGTAACAATGTCAAATATATATTCTATATCGTATTGAAACTATTTCTAATGATTTATATTGCCTCCTGTATTTCTCATCCAATGTATGTATACATCGTATATGTATTATGACATGGTCATTGATGGTGTAATCAAATGTGATAAATAAAGTCCCTTTTTGGAGAAAAAAACAACAACTTCAAACTTATTGTTATGCGCGGTCATTGAAATCGCCATAACTTTAAAAGTATCCATTCGATTTTGTTGAATGAGGTATCAAACTGCGGAGAAGAAATTTGCTCATTTACAGTATATCTCAGATTTTTGGTACCGATTATCTATTTTGAATTACAAAGCACCTGGTCAGGGACTTTATTTGCTAGGTGTATACCGATACTGGAACATTTTATGTGTTCCAGATTCGATCGTTACTGGTACGTTTCGTATTGATCGATATTGGAAACATTATTAACAAAATAAATGTCAATATTAGCACTGATAAATACGCGTAATCGGTGGTAGGTATCAGTCATTTGACGATTTGTTCGAGCGTTTTAGCACGGCAGAAAAATATAAGTGGGGTGGGCAACAACAACGCTCTGGTCAGACAAGGATTGATGGAAAGATGACGAAGAATAAGTGATTTCTAAATGTGCTACATAAAGGCCCTGTCACACATACGGCGATCAGGCCAGCGATTGCACTGCGCTCAAAAAGTATCCAAATATGAATAACACGCAATAAGGGTGTGTTCAGAAATACTTTGGTGGGGGTTGGCCAAAACGGGGGGGGGGGGGGGGGGGGGCGGTCTAAAAAGTTTCAAGTTGAAAAAAAAGGGGGGGACCCAAAATGTTTTGGGTACTCAAGAGGGGGTCAAAAAAGTTTAGCCAACATGGTGGCGTCGCCAGAGAGCGCCCCCCCCCCCCCCCCCCCCCCAATATTGACGTCGTGTCGGTCAAAAGTACACAGATGGAAAAGCTTGTTTAGAGCCAAAATGTACCTCGATCGTTCCAAAAGTAGGTGTAAAGTCGAAAAATTGTGCGCGCGCTTCGCGCACATTTCTTGACTCAGAAAAGCCATGTCGGTTCATTCTCATTTCTCGCCCCGAAATATGAATAACCTAGCTACGCCGCTGTTGGCCAAATCAATAGATTTAAACAACACTTAACTCCACGTTTCTTTTATGTGTAGGCAGACATTGAAAATATATAGATACAGTATACAATTGGTTTGATCAGTCTGTGATATTTTTATTATCAATGAACACCAGATAAAACAAATATAAACTCTTTGTTACACGTTATAAAAATAAAATGTGTCTAGGGAAAATGAATCTGAGGGGGTTGTCAAAAAAGTTTTTCACCTTGTAAAGGGGGGGGGGGGCTCAAAAAAGTTTTTACTATTTGTAAACGGGGGGGGGGGGGGGGTCAAAAAAGTTGTCAAAAAGACACCAAAAAATGCAAGTTGGCCAACCCCGCCCACTTAAGTATTTCTGAACACTCCCTAAGAGCGCGGAATACTGTCCAAAATTGTCAATTTTTAAATAAATATAATGAAAAGCTGAATGCAAACTGCTTATCCACAAAAATAGCCTGTGAAAGTAAATATAATAATTATAAGAGGGCCTGACGTTTCGATCCTAACAGAATCTTTATCGAAGGCAATATGACAGAATACAACAAACACAACTTATATATAGACAGGGAGACAATGGGCAGGAAGTAACAGGTAAAAATGAAACACAATAGAGGGTGATGTGACAGATGGATGAATAGGAGAAGGGATATGCAGACAGACAACTGATTGATGGAGAGGGTAATGTAACAAAGGATGACATAGACAATGGGTGATTGGATAAAAGGGGTGATTGGAAAAAAGGGGCAACAGGATGTGAGACAAGACAATGGTCAGTGAAGCCCATAATGTAAAGAGTAGGAAAATGGGAACAAATTTAAATGAATGTAACATGTAAAAGACAAAAATGGAAGGGGAAGGGAAATAATGAAAATAAATAAATAAATGGGAAAACAAATGGAGTGTGGGCTGGTGGGTCTAGAAGGAGAAAATAATAATGAATGAGAAAACAAATAGAGAGTGGGCTAGTGGGTCTAGAAGGAGAAAAGATGGAAATGCACTGGAACAAGTAATGAATAAAGGTCACTAAAACCCATTCACATTCTGCTGCGATCAGGCCGGCGCTTTGATTACGCTGAAACATCAAAATGCCAAGCCAAGCGCACCAAGATCTTCATGAACCCGTCGGTGACGCAGTGGGAACTGGCTGGGACGTGAGAGGATCCCCATGGTCACCGCACTTATTTTGTGCATGTACAAAACATGCGTGGAGGTTCGGCATTCTGTTCAGCATGTTCAGAGCGCTTCAATTACTTAGTAGTGTCGCCGTGGCAGCACAAAGCGAGTGGCGTGAGCGTCCCGTTGACGTAGCAAGGACGCATACAAACCACTTGTCCTCTGCGGCTGCAGTATTTATTACAGTAAGATCAATGAGGCGCTCAATACGTGTCTCTCCCGACCTTATTACGCTCAATACGTCTCTCTCCAGTCTTTATGCGCTGGTACTCAAATTTGAAAAGCCAAACATACTCTGCCAAAACGTATATATCATGAATATCGTTTCAGAGGTGTTTTTAATTTTTGTAAACATGGGATGCTGTAATCTAGGTTAACATATTATAATCTTGCTAAGAGTAAAAGCAAGATATACCAACAGGGTATGGGGAAACAGGTAATAACAAGGGAGAATAACGCGATAAAACAGATTTTTTTTTTTTTTTTTAAACACAGAAATGCACTGGGACAAGCAATGAAAATTGCTGTGCAATAAAACAACACAAATTATGGTAGATTATAATCTGTCATACAAATTGCTACGCTCCCATCTTAAGTATTTATTCTCATCCATTGTTTGTGTTTTCATGCGCCTTTAAGTGCAATTTTACTGTTTTTGTTTGGCGCATCGCATCGTGAAAAAAATTGTTTTCACGCATGGTGCGCAAGCACTGATAACACGGCGCGTAGAATGTCATCACCACTAAAATAATCGCCGTCTGATTCTAATCAAGATCACCACTAAAATCACCACCAATATTTTAGTGGTGTGATGAGGTGGTGAAAAAGGTAGTGATCAGACCATCACCACCAATCACCACTAATCAACTCCAATAACCACCTTTTCCGAGGCTTTTTGTTCGAATAGAAACACGCTTATTATACATTGGTTACCTAGAATATATATATATATGATAAATAGGCCCTATAACGCTTGCAAATAAATATATTTTCCTATAGATTGCACAATATCGATAACAATAACATAATGCTAATTATTTCCATTATGAATAAGAGTAACAATCACTAAATGAACATTCTTTGCACCAAAAACAAAACTTTGAGTATGACCATGAACTTTTACGTATAGCTTATATCAGGCTAAAAAATATTGTTTGTTCGTCCTTATCTGACCGACCGTTAATCTTGGTCGCTACAATGATTTTTTTTCCAAATCTTTTTTTTTTGTCTTGTCATATTTTTCTTTTGAAAATGAGAAATAATGCTCAAAATACTTTTTAAAGAAATATCTAGTGGGAGTATTCCTCATCGCTGTATTTTCACCAGCGACTGATGAATGTACATATGTTGCTGTACAGTAATCAATAATTAGATCAGAAATTGTTCATAATCTGTGGGTTAGTTCTTTGTGTACCCATGATTGCATATTTTCCACCACATGCTGCATCTTTTATTATATGAACGAAAAATAATGTATGAAAGAATCTACTACCGTACTCGCTGACTGACAAACAAACGATTATTGTGTAATCAACCATGTGATACGTGATTGTTAACGATTTGATTCAGGTATCACGATATTTCGTTATACAGGACGTGTGTTTCCTGCAATGGCGTTAAAAGGGCATATTTTAATTGTACTTATACTGAGGCTACTGAGCGTTGCAGCAGGTAGGTTATACAGACATGTGTAGACGTATTGTAGTTTTTCATCGCAGATTTCTACTTCTATTTTGTGACCCCCAGTCATGTATAGTCCGGCCATTACTCATGCAATATAGTTGATGGGAACCATACAAGTCAATGTAAATCAATTTAGACATTTACTAAATGTCTAAATTGAGACTAAATACGGAGATTTGACTTACATTTACTATCTCACCTGGTTCTTTGGACCAATAACTTAGCAATTGTGATGGTGAATTGAATCCATTGGCGTGAAAAAATGTACTTTAAAACGAAACCCTAAAATAATTTACGAAGATATTGCATTTTGACTTCGTGACGTTGTATGACGCGTGTGACGTCGATTATTGAAACCCACTAAAAGCAGCCTGTCACCAGCGATGGTTTCCAGTTTTCAATACGACTTATTCCGTCAAAATATACTGCCCGGTTCCAAATTGTCGGCAATCAAGTATTTCCTTTCACCTACGTCACAGCATCAGGCTGTTGGTAGTGATTACCCATGAATCACCAGGGTAAATGTCATCGAAAAACATTAGATTTGGAGTCTAGACCGCAGCAAATGTTCGTTCACATTAGACTTTATTTACCGTGCGGTGCGGTGTAGTTAAAATGTTTAACTGCCATTTCGGCAGTCTGCGACGCATTGCGTTGACGCTGACGTTCTCCTACGGTTTGCCAAACGGCGCTGACTGCCGTCGCATACGGTTACCTGCGTTGACCCGGCGTGACCTGCGATGAATTACCATACATTGCCGTGAAAGTAAGGCTACCACATCGCATTGCACGGAAAACATCGCCTAGTGTGAACGAACCTTGACTGCACTGAGTCGCAAAGGACAAGTAGTGTGTATGCTACCTTGTTACGTCGACGGGACGCTCACTGTGCGCTGCCACAGCGATACTGAGTCATTATAGCGCTCTGAACAGAACGCCGAACCTCCGCGCTTGTTTTATGCATGCACCAAACAAGCGCGGTGCACTGGCGCTCAAGGACGACCATATGGGGACCCTCTCACGACCTTTGGAGTCCCAGCCAGTTCCAACTGCGTCACCGATGGGTTCGTGGAGATCTTGATGCGCTTGGCTTGGCGATTTGATAATGTTTCTGCGTAATCCAAGCGCCGGCCTTATCGCAGCAGAATGTGAAAGGGTTTTAGTGAGTAGTGACCTTGATTTAAAAATGGACAATTTCGGATAGTTTTCCGCGCTATATCACTGCGTGTTATACACTTTTTATAGCGCAATGAATCGCTGGCCTGATCGCCGTATGTGTTACAGGGCCTTTACACTGGAATGAGCTTTCTATACCAGATTTTAAATAACTTTAATTTTCGTTGCCGTTCTATGATCCTGTAGCCGAACCGCCACATGTTACTACTCGTACTTTGAAAACAGCCAAAGATGTCACTATCAACATCCATTCCAATGGCCACTATGAAATACTTCACAACGGCACCACGTGGCTGCGAAACAACGCAACATTCTTCAATTCCCGTGGACATACGTATTCCACTAGCTCTGGTAATCTTCATCAAACACACTTTGGTCAGGTGGAATCCGGCTGGGACAATCTCGGCGAGTATTCAGCCGTGAGTGTCACATGGCAAGCTCAGGATTGTGGCCTTTTGACCTCTTCAACGGTTTCCGTTGATGACCCAATAGCAGAGCCACCCCCGTGCACGAAGTCCACAGTCGTAACGACGTTCAGAGCTTATAAGTTGTCATCGTTGATTGTTTTCAGTCAGGTATTTATAATGATCAAATAACATCATTCAACTTTCAACATTTGGCATTCTTCTAGTAAGCTACTGAAGAAACCCATATACATTATGTTATGCTTCAGTTGCGTATGACATAAAAGGTCACACACACTGATGCGTGCAGTTTCAATCACCTTCAGTGGCTCCGAGTGAGCATGGTTGCAAATACGAGGACTTGAACCAGGGAGTTACCCATTAAAGGGGGCATGAAGAGATGTGTTGGAGGCTGCGCCCTCAATTATGATAAAAACTGGGATTTGTATATTTTTACAATTGTATTATATGTATGAACTTACACCTAGGCCTTATAAGGATTAAGACAAATCAGCCCTCTTTGTTCAACAAAACGTCTATTCAAAAATGCTGGTTGAGCCGTAGAACCAGCATTTTTACGTCAAACGGTGTCCCCCTGCAGCACGCGTGATAAATAACGCAAACCATATATACATAGAGGGCGTTTTTAAGAAAAAGGTTCAATAAATAGCGATAGTATTGTTTCAATCAAGTTTTGCTGTGTTTTTGTGAGTAAAAACAACAATAATGGTAATTTTTAATGTTCATCTTGAATTCTGAAGTAAATTTAAAAAAAATAAAACCTTCAACACTACTTCGTGTCCCCTTAAGTCCATGGTTTGAGTCAAGTCTCGCTATGCAACCCGTCTTGCATCGTACAAGCTACCAGTGGCGGCGGAGGCATCATCATTTAGGGGGGAGCGATTTATTGGGCGGGATGTGGACATATTTTAAATACCGTGTTCTATGGCAGACTATCTTTATTATCGTGAGCACCCTAGCAAGAATTTATGTTAATATAAATCCACATGGTTGTATAGAAAGATTTGTCAACGTCTTTGATTGGATTTATGTTGTATTAAAATTATATATGTCAGAGATACAAGTTTCGACTTTATTACAATTTATAAGTATACGATTTGCATCCAAGTTTATCAATGTGTTACGTTATATTATGCCAAATGGGAAGGAATGGTTCATTCCAGTGGGTTATGTACACAAGTGAAGAAGACGGTCGGTGCACAGGTGTGAACTCATTATAAATCCGTATGGTTGACATTAAAAGGCATATCAAACCTATACGAGTTTCTTCTTTTCCATCAGGATTTTAGGAATGTTGGTTTCGATGACACTAGTGTGAACGACAAAAACAATGTATGCACGGGTTTTCCAACCTTCCAGATCGACAACACGCCAAAGCTTGGCTACATGTCTTTTGGCGGAATATTTCTAATTAAAATTGGAATGGGAATGTAAGTCATTCTACCATGTTCGTAATTATCAATAATTAATCTTTCTCTCGTGGGGTTTGAGAAGTTTAATTTGGAAAACAACTTTCCTCGACCGGTAATTGAACCTGTGACCTCCCGTGCGTGCGCGTAACCCTAACACTCTTGAGTACTACGAATTACTACGATGATGTGTGCTTGTGTCACCCGGCTCGGTATTTTTTCGATAAAATAATGGCCCCAGGGTATATACATGGCGAAGTATACTGAGCCATGTATATACCCTGGGGCCTAGCGGTAGATCGACCAGAGGTCCGGGGTTCGAGCCCCGGGGCATGGGGGTCCTTTTCCCATTGCTATTTGGCCGCGAAAAAAATCTTTGGAAAAGGTGCTTCAGGGGTTAGGGTTATTGTAGGAAACACTTTTACCGTCATCGAGAGCTTAAAAAAGCAATTTATAGGAGAAGATTCAATTTTTTGCACTTTTATCAGCATAGATATAATGTCTTCTGACGATCGCAGTGTTTATTACCTAAGTGCGGTTGATTAAAAACAGGACATGATAATCAGGGAATGATTTGTGTTTATTGAAGGTGGGAAAAAGGGACCGATGGCATTCAAACTGGACTCTACGGTGGACCCCTAGTTCTGTTTGACCAACAGCAGCGTTCAATGGTAATGGGACCCTTTAGGGAATTTATGGCAGGTTCTATTCATCATAACACGCAAAGTAACGCCGTAGAGTGGGGTATTCTTGGATCAGCTAAGAGCATTCCTAAAGATTTTAAATATGAGACTGCCATCTTGTTTGCAGAGGGAATAAAACCGGTAAGTGGTATTAAATAAAGTTTTATTTTACAAGTCATTATACACATTTTCTTCCATTTCTCTTTTTGATGTACATTTTTAAAGGCATGGGTTGCTAGCCACCTACAGTTCTCTTGGGAATTTGACAAGGTTACAATTTACCGTCTGCCATGTCATCAAGTGAACAGGTGTATATTAACTTGTTCGTCAGTGGTGAACTACCATATTGGTAGGCCAGTTTATTGTTTCCACCATCTGTGGTTTTATTAAGGAAAAGTGTTAAAACTATAGCTTAGCAGATTTTTAAAAGTTTAAATGACTCACTACTTAACACTTAACAGATTTTCGAGAGCAAAATATAGAAAGAGAATTAAAACTGGGAGGATTCAAAAGGAAGAATATAATTAGTAAAATTCCGTACACACTGGATGTTACAATTAAGGAAAATATAAAAATCGGTACCAGAAATTCGTAGTTTACTACGGCTGTGCCATTTGGTTTAGAATGTGTATGACTTTTGTTTTATTTACGGTTTCAGGCCATTGCAGACTACGGAGCTATACTTTTGAAACACTATGGAAAAACACGTGATGCTATGTTGAGTGATTTTACCAGTGAATATTTAGGCTACTGGACCGATAATGGTAAAGTACATGTACTGTTTGGAATATCTCCCATTTGTATGGTAAAGAAGTACGCACAAGTATTACAAATCCCCTACTATAATCATGTAAAAGGGGGTAAATGCCCATTTGTATAAAACTACTGACGAATTATACTGGAAGTTTATACCTATCTATATTTATCTATCATATTTGGGTCCATTGTAACATTTGATTTGGACTTACAGGGTTACTCACTCTGCTTTTCTTTGGAAAAAGACAAGCAAAATGCAGAGGTTGCTTCAATGTTATCCCAGCATGCAGTTGAAAAGCGCTGTGCACTAAGATAATTCAACATCTATCTGATTAGGCTATTTCCAATGAAATACTCAGAAATATCATGGTCCAATAAATAGAGGAACCAATGATTGAGACTTCATATCTGTATCAATATATGAATTGGGATTCTATTTCTCAATACAATGATACTAAACAAATCTCGATGATTAGTTCCCCTAATGGACCATAATGTTTGTGTACATTTCAATGCAAATCAGGTGTTGAACGGTCTCCATCATCACAGTGCAACAGCTTTTCTACTGCATGTTGGGATTGCATTGAAGTAACCTCTGAGAAAAATGAACCCTTTCATTCAATCTATGTTTACACAACCCACACGCTCCTATTATATAGAACACACTTTGCTGTAATGATGTTTGATGTTGCAGGTGCCTATTACTATTACACGACGGCGCCAAATATGAATTACGATGAGACACTCATGAAGGTTAAAGAATACTCGGATGGCTTGAGCATACCGTACAGGTGAGATACTTTGGGTGCAGTATTTGAAATGAACATTTGTAAACAGGACTCTATTTGAACCCATGTCAATTACACATAGCCCTTCAAATTCAATGTTTCCAAACTTATTCATAATCATTAATAATCTTCCCCGGTTGTACCAAACAAAAGGAAAGTACTAGTGATATATTCATGCTCTCAGGATCTACTGGAGTCACAGATATAGCCTGCGATTAATTCGGATGTAAAGTCTTGTAAAAATGTAACTTTAAATTTCAAATATGACTAGCAACTTTTAAAACAACCATTTCTTCTACCTTTTTTTGCAATCGTTTCAAATGTTGACATAGATATTTTGACATTCTACATTCTTACATGTCTTAAATGTGCAGTTGTATAATATAGCTTTCAACTATGGCTTCATATACCATGAATCTCCAATAAGGATATCATCTCAAAAGAATAGCTAAGATTACAATACCTTTCAAACCGTATCTCATACGGTATGTATATACACCAATGCAATGGAGATAATCGATATGAAAATGTGATATTTTACGGCAGATATTTCCAGATAGATATGTGGTGGTACTACAAGGGGTTCAACCACAGGTTCACCGATGGAGTTATGAATTGGACAGCAAGGACTGACATATTTCCTCAAGGACTTCAGTAAGTTATAGCGTACAGGTTGTGATTTAAAATGTCTCAGAGAGTGATATATTTTATTTGAAGATAGTTGCTATGGGATGGTGGTGTTGATATCCTTACTGTTACAGACACACATTACTCACGTGTACAAAAAGGTGGATTTTTGCGGGCTACCGGAGCCGTTGGGCTTCGAGACGCAAAACGGTGCCCGTGACAATTCCAACGTTTAAAACACCCTCGGTCGTCTTTTCTCGGTCGTCTTTTGTCGGTTCGGTTCACTAACTTCAGTTTGCCTCAAGAGGGTTGTCATTGCCCGCCACATCTCCAGATGGTCACTGACAATTGTTGCAATTTCAAACTCTATCGAAAGGTTCGTGAAGGTAATTTTTATAATAATCTTCATGGAATAAGACTTAAAATCCGATTTCTGTATTTGAATTACCTATTTCTGATTTGAAACCAGACGGATAATTCAAGATTATTTCTGTTGAATTATTTTTTCAGAGATTTCTACAACCGTTTAGGATTGCCTCTTTTTGCTCACAACAAATATTGGTAAGAAACAATGGTGCAACCAAATTAATATTGATATGGTCGGCCTGGACAAAAATATGTCCAAAGGTTTTTATATCTATCGCAGGGTAGTTTGAAAATGACAACACTTTAATTTAAATAAAACTTTCAACATGCAACAGATACAGCTATTGTACGCTTATATTGACGTGATAACACTAACAGGCTTGTTTGCTGGGGATGTGACGCATGCACAATATGACGGGCGCGTCGCAATACGCACCGGGAAACACTAGGTACTCAGTAAGCTTCAAGTAATTAATAACTAAATACTTAATTAATACCTACAGTTTTCTGTATTTTCAACAAATTGATAATTATACACTACGTCTGAATACAATCATTAAATGGTGTCTGGTCCTTCCACGTTATAATAAAATAACCCAGTTTCATTCTTGTCAACCCCTTTATGATTCGACAATTCATGAGATTCAAATGCTCCACCTCTACTCCCGTCTCTACTACGTTTCGAGTATAGGAGGATAAATGTGCATGTTTCTAGATGGCTACATGTGCCTAATCGCTTAAAGGATAATGAGAGGAGAGACAATGATCACAATATTGCAAATATCTTTAACCAAAATGCGGATCTCGTTAATATTGTTTTTCTGTAACATAATTTATTTCAGTTTCCTACATCTACAAACTGACAAATAGGGACCGTGCTGGTATCAAATCAAAATAAACGATAATTGTACATTTTCCTGTAACTGAGAGGCCTAGACCTATATCTAAACTGTACATGTTTATATTACACACATTAGTAGTTTATTAGCTTCGTCGACAAGGTTCCGTGTTAGTCTACAAGAGTTAAAGGACTCTCAGTTATCCCCCTCGGTTAGTCAAATTTCTCACACCTGGATTATAATTTCAGGTCTAATGACACACAATATGCTAAGACTAATGGGGGGAAATGGAACTTCATCGTGGAACCTGAAAACCAGAAGGCAATTCCACAAGACGAGGTTTGTAATAGTAAATTACGTGGCCTACAGCCAACACTAATTAAATGAGATGAATTACGCCGTTAATTCTATATTACTTATCTATGATAATGATACGGTATCGCCAAATGTTGTACGGAGATGTTCTCCCCTTTCCACACGTTTGATTGACTTCAAACTCGTTGTGTAAGCCCGTTTGGGTCCAACTTAAAACCAGTTTATTTTTGATTTTTCATAATTTGGGTTAGATTTCATGAAATTTGGGATAAGTTGTTATCAAGCTAGCGAGGACCCGCTAAGTATATTTTATTTTTATTGTTGCGTAAGTTGAATTTCATTTACCAGAACCTATCAGTCAAACACTTATATACGTACATACGCTATAATGTCAACTATATTTAATATGTATTTGAAATGTGTTTATACTCAGTTACTTGCCATTGCTATGCATATTTAGCTCATAAATTAAGAGGCCGAATAGACACGTTCGCGAACAGCTCTAGTTCTAGTCCGAAATCTTTTTGAGATCCATATAAGTAGGCGATGTTATGTATTTCTGATTCAATAACAGTTATAATTTCTACGCATACTTTTTGTAATACCATACCATACCGGGTGGTTCAAAAAAAAGTTGACTCAAGTTCAAAGTAATTTTTCAACCACATTTATAGTTTCAGAGAATTTGTGTTTACTTGGTCTTAATCAGCAGTCAATTTTGAAATTATCCTACACAAATGGTGCGTTTAGCTTGTTTAGTTCTTCACAGATATGGTTCAATACAGACAGCATGCACAAAACTGACTTGTCCACGGGAGCGTCATTTAGTTTTTATCTTCAACAAAACAGCATGCTCTAGATTCAGAAGTGAAAAGCCCGCCCTGACAAAGTATCCCAAACTCTGTGCTTATGTGCCATTCACGTTCAACAAAGAAACGTAGGTACGTAGGTAGGTAATGTCATGCACAAAGCAGATGTTTCAGATGTCTCGGTTTTTTCGTTTTCTCCTTTTTTCACAATTTGTGACCAATCGTGTGTAAGTCCACTTTGTACATTCTATCTCTACTAAAGGACGCTCCCGTGGACAAGGCAGTTTTGAGCGTGCTCTTTTGAACCAACCAAGCTAAATTTACCATTTGTTCAGGATAATTTCAAAACTTACTGCTGATCAAGACTAAGTAAACACAAATTCTCTGAAACTATAAAATGTAGTTGAAAAGTTACCTAGAACTTGGGTCAACTTTTTTTGAACCACCCGGTATTATATTTTTATTGTAACGCTTCCTAAGAGGAATAATTTCATTGTCACCATTGTCAATATCAACTGTCGACACATTGGTTAATCGTGCGTTTTCTTCACAATATTTCTCCTACTTTCAAAGGGTTTCTGGAATTACCTTCTATCCACATCAAAACAATGGGGACTCGCAGTGTACGAACAGGTACGAGGTTGGCTTCCTAAATTAATATTTATTTGTTAATCATAGGCTTTCATGCACGATAAATCAGATTGGTTATGAGAAATGATTTTGTAATATAGGTAACTTTGTGCAGTTTCTGGAATTTGCTCGGCTAGGTACCAAAGAGTTATCAAACATCAAATACAGTCACTATCATGGCTAATGTACTATAGCCATCGATTTTGCTCTTAACGTAGGTGCATATTGCTTACCTTTTTTAAGGCAAGTTCGACGTAATGATCAATGGGGTTGGCACACGGATATTATAACATCACTCATTTGGTACCGTGCCTACGGGTTAATTGCCTATGGCATACTCTTATTTCATCTAAAGTACTGTTTTGAAACATCTAACCTAAATGTCTAATTGCACGGACTTGTTTTTCCCGACCAAGGATTTTCTCAACGAGCAATTTGAGAGCATGACAGCTACAGTTGAAAATGTGACTGTGGCACGCACCTGGATGAACACAATGGGGGCAGGAGCAAGTAAGAATGGCTTGGCAATTCAATTTTGTATGCCAATGGCGAGACACTTACTACAGTCAGTTGAGATGCCAGCTGTAACGCAGGTAGGTAGCTACAATAGCTACACTGCTAAAATGTTGAGTAAAACGTTTACTCAACGTTGAGTAACTTTGCAACAGTTCAACAGTTGAGTAAACTATGCCCAATATGTTCAACAGTTGAGTAAACAATGCCCAATATGTTCAACAGTTGAGTAAACAATGCCCAATATGTTCATAGGTTAGTAAACAATGCCCAATATATTCAACAGTTGAGTAAACAATGCCCAATATGTTCAACAGTTGAATAAACAATGCCCAATATGTTCAACAGTTGCGTAAACAATGCCCAATATGTTCAACAGTTGAATAAACAATGCCCAATATGTTCAACAGTTGAGTAAACAATGCCCAATATGTTCAACAGTTGAGTAAACAATGCCCAAATGTTCAACAGTTGAGTAAACAATGCCCAATATGTTCAACAGTTGAGTAAAATGTTGGGCATTTTCCGCCAGCAAAATGAAAAACTGACCCATACATTTACCAATTTTCGGGGGGAAAATGGACCCATACGTTTACCGGAGACCTATAATTTTACAGATTTTGCTAACATTTCTGTGAAAAAAACAAGCAAAATTAAGGATTTCACACCCATACATTTACCAAAAATGGCTTTGAAAAGGGGTCATTCATTTATTAGAGGGTGAAAATGGGACCCTATTTGGCGGCACATCCCCGTAACCTCATATCCACTTAGTAACCCCCTCCCCCGGGTCTATGGAAACGACCTACCCACATTTTTAGAATTAGAGAGGTTTTTTCGGTACGTTATGGACGTTTTTGAAAATGTTCAAAATTTGTTGGAAGTTCGAAAAGAAAATTGATGACTTTTTTACTATATTTGTGGCAATTTTGAAATTAAAAAAAAGAAAGGATTTTGTTAATAAAATTGAAAATATAAACAAAAAGCAAAACAAATACGCCCTCCCCAAAAAAACACCGACGACCCTACCTATCTGCCTGTATAGTATATGATTTGTGAAAATGCTGCATTTTGGTAAGTATTTCTCTATAATACTTAAAGGCTATTTTCACGTAAAATTTATGATACTTGTTCATATCATATTACCATATAGACACGATTGTTATACATTTGCGAAGTAACTCCTTAATTGCCTTTTGCCCGTGTCCTAATTCGCCGATTGCCTTTGTCGATAACATAACATAACAATGAGCATTTACAACTAGCACAAAATGTCCCTGACCAGGCGCTTTGATGTTGGCTTATCCAAAATCAATAATTGATATATACTAGAAATCTGAGATATACATTAAACGGGTAAATTTCTTCTCCGTAGTTTAATACCTCATTCATAAAGATAGAATGGATACTTTTGAAGTTATGATGATTTCAATAACTACAAGTAACGACAACAAAGTTGCACTAGAACTGCAGTTTCCTATGGGATATCATTGATTTGTATTGACCACTGTTAGCTATTTCAACCAATCAGGTATGAGGATGAATGGGTAACAGGCTTCGACAGGGAGTCAGTACACATATATTGTCAATGCGTAATCACACACACTATAATACAATAATATCCCTTTGAAACCCAATTTTAGTGCAAGAATTGTTTTGGTAGTTGTGGTGGATTTAACAATTATAACATCAACAATATTCAATCGACTTTTAAGAAATTTGCTCATAAAATGTAAATCTCAGATTTTTCGTATCGATTATTGATTTTTGGATAAGCCAACATCAAAGCACCTGGTCAGGGACTTTTGTGTTAGGTGAATATAGCACTCTTGCACATTATACGATGGTATCTTTAAGCGCTGTGGTATACCACAACGCTTAAAGATAAAAACATCACATTAATAACAGCGTTAAACATGCACTATGACGGTGGAATGAAAGAGTGGAAAAGTGTACTTTAGGCCCCAAACCTCTCGATACTGGGACACAATTTGGTGTTCCAGTATCGACCGATACTGGAACAGTAAAATCGTACCAGTATCGAGCAATACTGGCAACTTTTATGCTCCAGTATTAAACTACTGGTATACAAATATCTGGGACCTAAAATACACTTTTTCCTAAATGAACATCTTCTTAAATTGAATACGTGATGAGATATCTGATACGACGCGGTAACGTAAATTGTCCCACAAAAATGGATCGGAGGCATAAAATCCGCCTATTAACTTCAAATATCGTTTTTAATTTGATATCATTTCGCTTAATATTCCCCTATAACAATGGGGTGGTTTCAGCTCCCTTCTTGATTTTTTTATAATGTGCAACTTTTAATTTATTGTTATCTAGTCACGGGCAAGCAATGACTATCAACCTGGTAATTCAAATTGGGAGATCGGCATCTCGTCCATTTTACTACACGCGTTGGGTTTGAACCCTTTCAAGGATAACTTCTGGACCACCGTCACCCAACCAGGCAATAAATATGGTAGGTACTACAATCATAGAAAAAGGTGTACGAACACTGACCTTATTGCCAAAATATTTTATTTTCGTCTCTCTACTTTGGCCGCTTGTGATGTTTCTGTCTCGTATGGAATTAAGTTGGAGAAGGTAAAGTGAATAAGTAATTCATGTCAATGGTATTATGCCTTACAGGACGCAACGAAACCAACCCACAGCTTCAATCTGTTGTAGCTACACTTAGCACTGGTCCTGTAGGACCAAGTGATATGCTGGATCATGCTAATGTCACGCTCATTATGAGGTAAATTGTCACATCTTCTTTAACGATTTATGCATGAATATAGGCATTGTAATAACCGCATGGTTCTACTGTATCTGCAAACATTGGTCCATAAATATGATAAATGAATAGTCAAGGAATATATTTCCGTTACCTTATTTGATCTCGAACCAATACTTAGTATCCGTTCATGGCTTTAAGTTTGCGTTTGTCACATAAATTTACTGGATTGGGTACAATTATACTTTCTGTGTCTGTTCCTTAGTTACCCAGGCCAGTAGCCAGGGCGTTCGAGAGGTTCGAATCGAACTTCCTTAATGGTTCAACAAAAAGAAAAACAATGGAAAATGTGACCGAATAGGAAAGAAATAGAGTGTCTAGATAAGAAAGGAAATGTTGGCATAAGTTGTATGTGCCTCATCTATATTTGACCGCACAAAATGTTCGGAAAGATAATGATGAAGAAAGTGGGATAATATTTGAATAAGTAGCATACATGTATAAGTATAACTCTTTTGCAGTCAAGTATTGAAATGATACATATTAATGGGCTTTGTATAAGCTAAAAGTACTTCCTTAAGTACATGAGACGACACAAAAACTGGTGTGGAATATTAAATAACTGTATTTGGCCTTGGTAAAAACATTCAGTAATTCAATATTACACCAAAACACACTCAGATTTCAATGGAAATACAGGGTGAATCCAAAAACTAGCACTCACTTTCAGCATGGATTTAATCCTTATTACAACCATTGAACCATGACCAATTTGATTTCATTGTAAAGTACAACTAACAAAGTTAGAATCCTGAAAAAATGAGAAAAACCATTATCAATTATGGAAAGTATGACCATTTAGGCAAGTCAACCCATTCTGTAGTATGTACAATGGTAATTCACACAGTAAAGGTAGAGAAACATAACATGATAACGTGAAATTGCAAGTTTACATACTTTTATTTCACTAGGCTTACAGGGAAATGCTCCTTCTTATCATGCTTATGGCAGAATTGAAGTTGACTTACAAGTCCAATTTACCTGTCTAATGAATGTTTTTAAATGCCATTCTCTGTCTATGATTGGTATAAACTCACTATTGACATGATTGGTGCTTTCCTACCACAACTTTCCTACATGTTTTCCTACTGAGGCTTTCTCATGAGAACACTGAGCAGCATTGAACATTGCACAGACATATTCATGCATCAAAGTCGCGGATTATATAGCTATTATTGATTTGTGCCAGAATTATGAGAAATATAGCAAACTTATTTTTGCTAGAGACAATTATGGGAAAACGATCTCTCCCGGGAATCGAACCCAGGACCTCTTGCTTACTGGGCAAGTGCCTAATCCAGTGGGCCACAAGACCTCGCATGGTAAAGCATCTGAAATTCATCTGGCATCTGAAATTCCCGGGCGAGATCGTTTTCCCATAATTGTCTCTTTTCTATCCACGACGGCGAACCTGTTTAAAATATTCATAATTTGTTTAATACCCGTCGTATATGCCTATTATTTCTACTTATTTTTGCTATTGTTATTGATAGATGATTTACAATGTTTATGGATGCAAAGTATTGAAATGTAATGTCATTTTCTGGTTTGTACGTGTAAGTCCTAGTGTACAGATTATCAAATGACATGGTTTACGCAAATTATGCTAGCGGTCTTATTTTTCATTGGATTAATCTCAGATTTTCAGAATATTATCATTATTAATTGGGCTAAATTGGTCATGCTTCAGTGGTTTTTAGACAAGTATAACACCGTCATGAAACCGAGTCCTATTGTTTTTGATTCACCCTGTAAATATAGACTATATCACATTGTACAAGGCTCGATCTTTATGAATGAGGTATCTAGTTGTTTAAAGTCAAGTCTACTAAATAAACCTATTAAAACTTGTGAGGGGGTTCACGTATAATGTCAAGTGTATAAAAATTAGGTTTTTCAACTTGCTGTATTTGCTCGCTTAGAAATATTCAACCACTAACGTACTTGTACATGCACTCTATTCTCGTGTGGAGCATGTTCAGTGACGTACGCTCTCGTGTTATTACGCACACTAAACTGTGATACAACAATTCAACCCACTGAGGTGTCACTGCTGTACCAGTGTTGCTACCAAACCACACAAGGCTCGTAGAAAGTAACCGCGCGTGTGATTGGTACTTTTGTAGCTGTATTATTTTGTGAATTATTTAATATTTTGCTAGTATTGACGGGTTATGTTGAGAAATCATATCAGTGGTTAGTTAGTGAACAGATAATTTGGTGTACATTTTGTCGCAATTTGTTAGATTTGCCTGTAAAATAAACCAATCAGACTTCTAACCTTTGACAGTGAAAGCAGTTTCTAAGCGAAATTAAATCTCACAACGTAAATTGTAATATTATATTCCCTTGGTGTTAAAACTGCTGATATACATAATTTGTATGCATATATCTCACATAACAGTAACACATTGGTGTTAAGATAATCTATTAACAAACATTATAACACTTTGAACAATTTCCAGGCTGTTATATATAACATACACGCGATTATGAGGACTACGGCTGAGTAAAGTGGTCACGCCACTAAGTACACGATCTAATGGTTGAATGGGTAGTGACTGGGCGAATGACCCGGGCGGATGAATATTTTGTGTTATTCCTAAATCTCATCGGATTTCATCATATTGTATCGCTGATATCTGAGACGAGGGTGTGTGCGGTCTAATAGGGTCAATGGTCTGTTTGGTGAAGTGAAATTAATTGTGATGATGACATACGCGATCACATACTAGTTGATAATAATAAATGAAGGATACATGTAGAATACTGCAACACTAAATTGGGTGTACTTCCACAAAGTATAATAAATGGACAGTAATTATCAGTATATTATTCCATTCTAACCAACCTATTTTGTATACAGTTTCACCGAGAGATCTCTGGTTTCTTTTGGGTTTTTAAGTGGCAAGTTGTGGATGGGTAGTGAATTTTAGGGCAAAATGGGGTGATATTGTGAGTTGTGGAGTGAGTATGTTTGGCTCATAATGGAGTTTGTGTAAAGTGATTTGTGTAGGGTGTGCTGTTGAGTTATTTTAGATTCGATATAGGCCTACCAATTTCATCGAATTAATTCGTCTCCCTTCATTGGTATTGGTTCACCATAAACATTAGTTCATTCTGGAATATCAAGTAATCCAATTTATGAATGTTTGAGAGTATTCAATTGACAACACTAATATGAAGTTCATTCAATTTGAAGCATTCATATCATCAACCATTTAAGATTTGATTAAAACTAGACCCTTGATACTTGGAATTTTTCAGGGTGTGACAATCTTTACCAAACCATTTACATTTACATCGCCATTGAAATTCACTTCTTGTTAGCTCTATAATATTCTAACACTTTTCTAAGTATATCAATGAATTTTTCATACCAATGTTTTCATACTTATTGATAAAAACTGATTGCTTATTTCTTAATTAGTAATATTTGTTAATCGTCCACATCTAGTCAAAGTTACTTATTAGTACACAATGTTTATTTAGGGTTTATTTGTTATTTGTGTTCAATGTTTGTTTGTTTGTTTGTTTGTTTGTTGCTGTAGGGATCACACCACTAAATAGGGCTCCATAGGGATATGTACAAAAACACTGATATAAAACTCTGTTTTAGACCACTAAATTGCGAACTTGGACCTTGTAGAGTGATTTTTTCTTAAAGATGATCACATTTTCTCACCAAAAAGTGAAGCAAATAGGTAGGTGAGCCTGCTCGATTTTCCAAAATACGCCCATGAAGTTGACTACCTCTCTGACGGGCTTGAAAATGTCGCCGTAATCAACAATGTTTCCAGTAAAAAGCACAAATTTGAAAGATCTCTCAAAATTTATCTAGATGACATTCACAGATTATTTTCAGGGTGCATGTAGGTGATGTCCCATTAATCATAATTAATCAAAAATCATAGGCATTTACGGAATTGTATTACTGTCAAGTCTTTTTAAATTGAGGATTTTGTGATGCACACTTTCCGATTCTAGCTTTAAACACCGACTTAAGGGTAGGGGATACCCCATTTAGTGTAGTGCACCCTGTATAGTATTATGTTGGTTTTGGATTTTGTTTTGTAGGTTAGTTGTTGTTGGTTTTGAATTTCTTTTTTTGTAGGTTGTGTGCAAATGTGCATGCAAATTACAGGAGATTTACAATTGATAGACAATTGCCCCTAAGGTCCTATATCTGGGAATATCGAGAATTTAGATCTTAATGTTGCGATAAAGCCTCGTTTTTTGATCTATTAGGTAATCTATATACACGCAACTGATTTACGCGTATAATAGTCAACTCATAACATTTTACTTTTCCTACAAAGGTCTTGTAATGCTGATGGCAAACTTCTACAACCAAGCCGTCCTGCAATGATGCTTAGTGACTACATACTGGCGGTAACACTGGTTTTGTATAAGATATTGTATTTAAATAAAAAATATTCGCTTTAACATGTTTAATAGCACATACACAGCCAATCCAGAATTCCACAAATTTCACTTATTGTACAGCTTCAGAATGCTGTAAATTTGACATTGTAAATAACCTGATTAATTACAGCACTGTAATTATTACCCAACTTAGTGTGTGTGTGTTTAATAGTAGATGATTGTCTAAAGTCTGGGAGAGTGAGAGGTGTCCTACTGTGAAAGTGGTGTGTAGGGTAGAGCTCTGCCATATAAATCATCACTAAAATAGTCACTGTCGATGAGTGCTATTAATTCCTTATAGCACTCGGCAGCTACGCTGCCTCGTGCTATAAGTCATACTAATGACATCGCAGATCTTCACCCATCACGAATAGGGGTGGGGGGGCTGGGGTACCGCGCCATTTTGCAATATTTTGCGAAATCGATCGTGGTTATCACGTGATACGTATCGTGGAAAAATAATGTACACTGTTTTAACGAAATGCACTGTGGGATTGTGTTACCAGCCTAAAATTATAGAGGTCGCAAACTTGCTTATATTGAGCCTAGCTATAACAAGCTAAAAGTGACATCTCTAAATGTATTACCAAAGTGTGAAATTGTTGGACACACTGGTAAAATGGTTTTACAACAAGTTTTGCTATCATATTATCAAACTGAACTCAAGTTAAATCACTCTATTATCGAGCAATAATATAATTGTTTACGCATTTTAATTGTTTAGACAAAGTTAAATAAATCAAGGATACATTTATGATAGATAAATAAATAAAAAGAAAACTATAAACGCATGGGCGGCATTTATAATTGATAAAAATTGACATAACAATGATGTTACATTAATATACCATCAAGTTTAAAAAATAGAAAAATAATGGGAAAATTCGAACCCGTGATTTCCGATTGCCAACGACATGGCCAACCTACGCACGCCACAGAGATTTACGACTGTAATTATGATAGTTTTATTATTTAACCATGTCCATTTATTTATAACGAACGGATTTTTATTGTGCCATTTTTGCCAAATGTGTGTGTTTCTCTCGCACAAAATGTGTTTGTAATTTGATTATAATTCTTATTTTTAAAAGAACGGTAATTTTTTTTTGACATTTTCGAGAGAAAAAAATGGCGTAACCCTGATACGGTAAACGCCAGCAGTGTGGTGTCCGCGTGGCGTGGGCAAGCATACAGATGATGCTAAAGCAAATCCAGCATATAAAACAAAAAGTGCTCCTAATGGGACTCGAACCCACAACCTCTCGCTCCTCAAGCGACTATCTTTCCACTACACTAACCGTGCTAATTGAACAAATTTAACGCAAATAATTTATTTATATCATGGGTCATGAGTTAATGCACTGTGTTAAATTCTACAATCCCGGCCGCCACTCTGTTCAAAGGCACAACAAAGTTGACTTGTTTTATGCTTTTTTTGCAATCCTGAGGTGTGCAGTTCGATTTTCTTTCTCGAATTGTTTAGAAGACCATCCATTTTAGAACATCTGAAATTTAAAATGAACTGCACACCTGGGAAAGTATGATGCCAAGGGCATATTTTTTGCACGTAAATCCAATACAAGAGTTCTGAAAATCGACAAAAATATGACGTCATAACCATTGCTTCGGGACAAAATGGCGCGGTACCCCACCCCCCCCCCCCCCCCCCCCCTACATCACGAACGAACTGTAATTGACTCCGTGCTTACCCCATCACGCGGCGGGAAATGTCCAATTACGAATATGGTCCATAGACTATGGAAATAGTTATCAGCAAAAAACGTGGTCAATGATTGCTTAGTGGTTTATTTAGTCAGTTCCAGACCATTTCTTCACAAGTTTCTATAACTCCTAAATTGTACCGTAATTGCAATGTTTATGTTTATGTATTCTTCATAGTGTGTTCATTTGACTTCTAATGTTTTTGATGTGCAATTAATCTTTACCGTCTATGAATTAATGTACTTTTTATATAATCACAGCTGGTCTGTAAATGTTATGATCAGTGCTTGATGTAATGTGCAATTGTTGGTCTTGCAATATTTTTTTTAATATTTTTTTATTTATTGATTTGCTTGTATTTTTATTATTTTATGATGTATCATATTGTAAAGCGCTCTGAGGGATTGTGATCCACAGTGCGCTATATAAACACTGTTTATTATTATTATTATTATTATTATTATTATTATTATTATTATTATTATTATTATTATTATGTTTTGTATTTGTAATCATGTGAAGAATAGGATATGTTTAAGCATGATGTTTTTGTGGTTGTATTTTCACTTGTAGGGTGCCTTCGGTAGTAAATATAAGAACGCAGTCAATGGTATAATTTGGTCGACTGTGAGTGAAATTCAACTTGGACAGTCTCAGATTGTGTTTGGTCACATTCTCGCCGTTGAGGTGGACCGTGTTACCCTCGTCACTCCGACGTCAGCAGATTTCGGGAATGTCGTAAGTTGAAATGTTTAATGCTGATATAAAATCGGATGGATTGAGCGTGATACACAAAGATATTGGTCGAGCTATGAGTTTTAAAAAATATTGTGCGAGACGCAGTCGAGCACAATATTTTTAAAACTCATAACGAGACCAATATATTTGTGTATCATGCGAAAAAATCCGTCCGATTTTATCATTATTATGCAGTGAGAATCTGACTTGACAAAAAAATCAAAAAAAAAAAAAAAAAAAAAAAAATCACCATAATATTGTAAAAATATCAATAACATTTTTTTTTCAAAGTACAGACAATTAAAAAAAAATCATATTTTTTTAAACAATTTTTTTTAAAAATCCCAAAAATTTCTCAAAAAATTGCAATTTTTCAACAACAACAACAACAAAAAATAATAATAATAATAACCTAAAAAAATATTCCTTAACAAATTTCACAATATTTCAAAAATTAAAAAAGAACAAATAAATAAAAAAAAGTGTCTACTGCATTTTTTGACTGCTACTATACAATTGGTATATTATTCATGCAGGTAACCAAATCGACCAAGTTCGCGAATGAACTTGGTCAGGTCAGCTGACCAAGTTCACTTCAGTGACATAAATTGCAGAATAATTGGTCTTTACCAATGCATTGCAAGTATATGTAATAGGACGGAAGATTCGAACTGCATAATAATGTTTAAACTTGGCGTGATAACTTAAGTTTAATATCGTAATTGTTTTATATTCAACGACTCCACCATACCTAAGTACATATAGTTAAGCGTTGAGAATTTGAGATAAAGCTACGCTGCTGTGGAGGCAGTACACGAGTGTGAATCGCACCACTCGTACAGCGCGTTTATACGTGCTACATGATCGCAATCGCACTAGTGTGCGATGCTTAAGAATTGTCATTGGTCATGCTGTTATATAAGTCATAGACTTTTCAAAACTATAAGGAAATTCGTTATTATTTCAATTTCGTTGAAACTCACTGGAATGAATTTGTTAAAAAACGAATTATAATATATTGTTCTTACTTTGCATTGTACTTATGTGTCTAGTAGAACCTGACATTCAAATCCGTTGTCATAAATTAAATACTGTCTCGATATAAACATGATCACACATTTATCCTCGTGAAATACATAGGCGGCGAAGATTTGCGATGCACATTATAATTAAGTTCTAGTATTACATACTTCTCAAAACTTCTCATAATTGATATGATATACCCATACCGTACGGTACACTAGCTCTTAACAGTTGTCTGTTGATCATGGTTAGGCCAAATTAAATTAATTGTTTGTCTCAAAGCTCCCGCGCGCGTTAGTTTATTGATGCGCATTAGAAAGAAAAAAAATCTGAAGAAAAAAAAAAAAAAAAATTTTTTTTTTTCTTTCAAAAAAATAAAATTAAAAATCCCAACATTTCACTGATTTTTCAGATTTTAATTGATCACATCATCTTAAATACAAAAGTTAACTTTTACAAGGATTTCAATATTTTATATTGAAAAAAAACCCACCGCATTCCGCATTAGTTTTACAACAGGAGAGGAGCTTTGAGACAAACAATTAATTTAATTTGGCCTTACATGAGCTATGTGAAAATGGATTAAATGTGTAGGTGTTCGTATCAATGGCTGGCCGCGGAAGCATTAACATGTACATATAGGGGGAGGACATTTTAGGGGACGAGGGCATATTTAATACATCAGTTCTATGGAGCGCTTGGCAAATGTTAGGGGGCACGCAGAAATGGTTTTCCATTTATAAAGCATGTTACGAATTATTTTGTTATTGTCATTTAATATTAACTGCATTCAAAGACGAATGTTGCTCTAATTAGAGAATAATGTCTGCGTAACAACTGTTTTCGTGAATTTGTTTTAAAATCAGAGGTTTTTGTTCTGGTCTGACGAATTGTCCTACTTAAAAAGATGCATATTTATCCAAATCGTTGATTTGTACCGATATAATCGCGCTAATAATTAATTAGTTTTCTGTTTAGTTTGTCCACCCCTTCTTAGTTATTGAACGCGTTATCATCTAACGATTAATTTCATTGGAACGCACTTGGTACGCAGCTATCGGGAGTATTCATGAAGTAATGAATTAATAATAAACCATCGTTAATTAATGTCAGTAACTGCTGTTTTGTTTCTGTGCATTTGTCATGTTTGTAATGGTTTCAGTAATATTGCTACATGTAGTAATTATAGTTGTGATACTTTGCAGTGGACACCGTCAATGGCCTACTCCGATGCAGATCCATTAAACTCTATCGTCCACTTTGATGAAAAGACGCCATTAACGCTCAGACTTATGGTGGCTAAAGACTTTCAGTTATGGCACACAACACCCATCATGAAACTAAAGTAGGTTTACTAAATTACGTAATTGTGTTGCTTTTTGCAAACTTAGTCGTCAATATGGGGAATTATTATCGCAATATTTCCAACTAAAGGCGAGGTTTCCGTACTGGATGACAACACATTGCACGGATGCAATAAGAGTATAATTATATAGCCATACACAACAACACCAAGCACAACTGCCCACAGGTTTTAAAACCACAGATGTAAAACAATAAGCCGACTTTATATTATTGTTTGAAATCTTAATACTTAACTACTTGAGTCCAGTGAATAGTTGAACAAATACTTTCACTAGATAATATGTCAAGGATTAAATCTTACACAGCTTGCAAGATGTGGGCATCCGATATGGATATCTCTGCAGATAGAGCAGTCGAATTAATGCATTGGATCGAATTGTGGGACGGTTTTGAAAATGTCTTAATCAAAACGTGTAAAATACTTCGAAACGTTGTGGTAAACAATAATTTGGAAACACCTAGAGAAGTTTATCAGCAGAACAGAATATATTTTTTTAATAAGAAGGAAAGCCTGTATCAAATCCACCTCGCACATGTAAGCCTACTTATAGACGTTAAGCATATTGTCTCTTCGCACCGCAATGTTTAACAGAATCAGATTTACGTCAGTGAAACCATGGTAACTATTTTCTCTTTTTTGTGTTTTGCTACATCTAGAAACAACACTGTGTTAATCCTTGGTGAGCTTAGCAAATGGGTTAAAGTATCTCCGGACCGCATCAATGATATCTCTCTGACGCAAGAGGCCCTATCCGTTGCAATGACCGGAGCCGCTAATGAAATGGTTACCATAACGTACATATTCAACGAGAAACCTATTCACGCAACATGCATATTTTCTGAAAGTTTGAAGCTTGTTCTCAAAGTCATGGATATGGGCAAATATAAATGTATCGTGTCGTAAAATGACATTTTTGTATGTTTGTGTATTCGGGGCAAATAAGGCTGTATATTTGCGCGCTACTTAGGCCTATCAATGAAGGTTTTCAGGAGTGTTGATTTGGCCAGTATCGATACCCTCAGATGCAATTTTATTTTATTGATCATAAAAGGTTCATGTCTGGTGTATCCTTGGTGTAAGACATTCATAAGTAGGTCTAGTATCAGGACCCCATTACAAAAAGCTATATAATCCTTTGATCCGTCACTAAAGGATTTTGTGCTAGGTTAATTATGTGCTGTCTTACACTAAGGATAAACTATAGACGATAATTAATACATGTTATATTCAATGAATATTAATTTCAATAGGATTGCACAATATCTAAACACCACGATGTTTGCTTGCAATGTTAACAGAAGCATGCATGTCAGACAGAACCAAAGGTACAATGCAAAAATCCCTTTCTGGATGATGGTCTGATCTAAAGATCTTCCATGCAAACGCCTTATTGTTAAACATATTAAATACATTGCAGGTTAGTCAAATTCCAACTTGTTACACATCGGTATATTAATTTTGGAGTACGGTTTGTAAATGATGTGTTGAAATAAAAAGGTAATCTTCTCTTTGTGATAGATATCCAATACATACAAGTGCTATTGAATTGTACGGTATTGTTGAGGAAATCAAAAGAAACTTTCCATGTATTTGTAAAGGTCAATGAAGGTGGTATTAAAGCATTGGAATCTTTCTTTGGAAACCCTTGTTTAGTTAATATTGCACTTTTATAATTTGATCTACAACCCTGAAATGAACATCTGTAACTCCTATATTAAATTCTGCTATGCTTAAATTTAATATGAATTTTATGTATATTCTGTACCAAAATGCAGCATTTGAAAACGGCATCGTTCATAAATGAATAATGAAAACAGGCGATTGTGGAAGGTTTTTCTAAGTTAAAACTTATTTGAGAAATTGATTGTATCATTGTATTTCATATGTGACTATCTAATATCTGAAACATCTAAATGAGGTCATTTATGCAATTATGTAACAATGTCAATAATAATATCGAATATATTGAAACTGTATCTAATGATTTATATTGCATCCTGTATTTTTCATCCAATGAGTATGTATACATCGTATGTATTATGACATGGTCATTGATGGTGTAATCAAATGTGATAAATAAAGTCTCTCTTTTGGAGAAAAACAACAACTACAAACTTATTGGCCTACTTAAATTGCTGGTTTAAATAGCCCAAATTAATAAACTTATCAGTAACTGAATTGCAAGGTCCAGGCAACGGGATAATGGTGTTATATTACGAATCTTCAAGCAAACCTTCACAAATGTTAAGGAATGTATAGTTGCGAAGAGGCGAATTGTGTGGCTCGACCATGTTAATAGCCGAGTAGTGAAGAGAATTGGTAGAGTCTTTGCTGCAGAGTGTCAGTAAAATGTCTGATGTGGATGCAGCTTAAGATTTCAGCTTGATTAGAGTTTGCTTGTTCTAGATGTTGATATAACACTTAGATGATTCTGTCCGATAGTACTACGAAAGAAGTCCAATATTCGTAACCATGAATCCTGTTGTGCTTTGGAATGATCTAAAATGTTACCTCCCCAGTCGATTAGCACTTCTGAAATTAAATTAAACATACTCAAAAGTGTTATAAGAATCTTACGGATATCTTTTGAGCATCATCACATCGCTATTTGAATTATCAAGAATAGTTCGCTTGACCATGTTGAATGAAACAATTTGCCTGCGCATGTCCAATGTGCCATATTCTTGATTCTCGATAGTTTCCCTACTCAATTGTCCACAGAATGACGTGTGTGTCTTGTTTAAGTTGAAAGAAGGGCTACGTGTATTTTTCCTTGAATTACGATTGAAATTCTTCTTCACACATAATCGAAATATAAAATTACTAACTTTTTTTTAACATACAAACATGAATCAAATGTGTTATTCTATATTGTTACATATTGCACTCGGTTATTCTAAATTACACTCAAAATCATTAAATTATTATTTTAAGTTTCGTACTAGTATAGGCCTAAGTCATTACAATACAGGTATGACCCTGGTATGGCGAGTTCATCTTGCAGACAGATAACCCTCTTCTCTCTATACATTAATTATTTTACTCACTTGCTATCAAATGGTAACTTATAGTTGTCACTGGACGGAACGGTGGCTCAATTAAATGCCCTGTGCCGGGGTACGAGATTACATCGTAGTCTTCAGGATTTCGACCGTACGCTTGTAGTCGTTTAACAGCTTCACTTGCGTGAAGTCCAGCTTCAAAATCATGGTCGTCTTCTCCTACTATAAACAACATCTTCCGTATGTTTTCAATCTACAAACAAAAACACACGATATTACACTGATTGCATAATGCATAAATAAGTCTCTCGCCGTATGGTCGATCGTCAGTGGTTTATCGGGTGCATGTAATATATTTGATTGCATGTTGTGAACGTGGGTAGCGCAAGTAAATCAAGGTATGATTTGCCTTTATCATGATTGTTTGAATCATTTAAAATTATTCTGCAAGAAGAATATAATTATGATGACTAAAAAATATGGACATTCAGTTTTTTAATCGATGTTTCACTCGTTTCATAGCAGAGAAACGAGAACTTTCGTTCTGGCCACACTGTGTCAAATGTGCTATTTTTATTTAGCCGTAAAGACATGCAAGTTTTAGCCTCACTAATTAAAGGTGCTTATGTATGGTTTAGACTAGTTTTAGACCACTAATTAAAGTAACTGTGGCTATGTGCGGTCGAACATGTTAAACATACACATACATATATGATTTGTTCGTTACTAGTATTTGAAATTAGCCCGTTCTTATCGTTGATGGCATAAGCATAGGTTTACAGCTCGTCACCTATCACGGTCCGAAAGCAAGGTTTGCTCGATACCCTCCGTGATAATTAATAACCTCGTGGTACGCCGTCAACGACAGACATGAAGGAGTTTAAAGGTATATTATGTGATCTTTCCAGGGAACGCCCTCAACATCGAAAAAAAATTGAAAGCAGATTTTCTTGCAGATTTACATTTCTGATCATAAATTGTACATACATTCCAAGTTACAGGGCGATACGATTCTTAATTACTTCAAAATCATGATTTTAGAGTGAAAATAAACTGTCGGATAACTCCGACAGTTTATATTTTAACTCTAAATTCACTCTAAAACCATGATTTTGAGGTAATTAGGAATCGTATCGCTCTGTAACTTGAAATGTATGTATGATTTATGATCAGAAATGTAAATCTGCAAGAAAATCTACTTTCTAAAAAAAATAATGAATAGAGGGCGCTCTCTGGAAAAGATCACATAATATGCCTTTAAGTTTAGCTTCTAGACCCGGCTGGCTTCTAGATAACTTTGCACTAAATATCATCAAAAATAGTTTGTACAAAGTCTTCCATATTACTTTTACGATTGACACATATTTCACCAATGTATTTCACAGATTTGTGTTCTTACACTCGTCCAAAGAAGTTCCTTGCCACTCATTGAAGTTAAAATATTGAAGTTCAAATATTTCACATAAATATTAAATATAAATCAAAATAAGCAGACAACAATTCTCTATCATGTCTGTATGAAATTAAGATGTACGCATTCATGCATGGCTGAGCACATTCATTAAGCAATGGTAAGGTTCATATTGTGTTCAATCATTCACATTAACATTTGAATGGAGGGATTATCCAATTTTTTGCAATCTTTTTTTCTCCACAGACCTTGCCATTGTCAAGTGAATGGGATCTGCCATGCATGAGTGATCATGTCTAAATTCCATGTTAAGCTGTTAGAGGATTACTTTCTGCTTATTTTGATATACAATTATATATATTCTATTAAAATATTAATTTGAAATATTTGGACTTTACTAAGTGGCAAGGTCAAGGAACTTCTTTGGACGAGTGTATTGAAAACCAAACTTATATCACCTTGATTTTAGTTTCCTCTGCTGCTTCTCTTATATCTGTATAGCATCCTGCAGCATAAATACTCCCATCAGGCATGGTGCGCTCCTTAGAATGATCCCATCTGTATTATAATAAGTATTGTAAACATACAATGTTTCGGAATTACATCTGAACTGCAACAGAATTATCGTATTATAGTGCATTCATGGCCAACACGTCGAAAATACTAACAGACCTTTAATTAATGGGGTACGAGAGATAGGTATACGAGTGCGCCCTCAATTGCCTGGAAATCAGGTTTTGGGCATGCCAACTATATTACCATCTGAAACCGTATACCTTCGATGTAGACCACATCGTAATTATAAGCACCATTTGCCACATAAATTGCTTCAACCGAATTTGTATCTCGCGCCATCATTCATTGAACCATTTCCCCATATACTATAATATTGAAGCAATTCGTTTTTTCCAAATTTGATTTTCTCGGCAATCTCTCATTGCCCCTTTTAATTTACTTATCGAACTATTGGTTTTGAACACTCATCATATGTACGTCTATAACAGCTGAAACCCAAATACTATTTGTCAACAACACCATACATGCCATACCAGCAATTTCGACTTGAAATGGTCAGATACTGTTAAAAACAAATGTGTATTGTACTCATGTCCTGTGATCTATACTTATATCATCGCTGAACCCGGGTTGCGGTTGGGATGTTCCCCCCCCCCCCCCCCTATAATGTTTATGCTGATCCCCCTTCCCCCTCCCCCTGTATTTAAGTAATACATTAGACGTGATGCTTATTACGGTGGGTTCATATTCATCCCGGATACTCATCATTAATTTCTTAACTGTCTCTGTTTCTCATGCCTCCCAGCATGCTTAAAGGCAACGGTACACTCTGGCTAGTTTACACCTGTTCATTTGTTGACGGATGAAATAGAGTTAAGATGGAGAAATCTCAACCTTGATATATTCCCAAAGGATCATCTGGCTGGTAAGAACCCGGGGGTAAGAATGGACCTACGGGTATTCAGCTCATTAGAACTTGCGCTAAACCTTACTCTGTACACGTTCTGACTTACTCAAGATATGGCATTGTCTTTCCTTTGTATTTAAGTGGAGGCTGGATAACTGCGATAGGACTAGATATGAGTGCTGCGGCCGTAACCTAATAATAAAAAAATCAAACTTCTTTAAAATGAAGTCATATAGCTAGATGGTATAGTAAATAACCCGTACAAGTCATTTTGAAAGATAGATATAAAATGTGTACCTTATTTGGAAAACGTGATGCCATCAGAAGAGCTACAGTTCCTCCAAATGACACGCCACATACTCCTATACCTCCGGGAGTTATGTAAGGTTCTTTTGAAAACCAATTTACTGCTTCCTGTAAAAACAATGATGATTTGTTATGATGATGATGATTATGATTATGATCAAATAAATAATACTCTGAAATAATACAGTATTTAGGCCATCATCAATTGTTATTATTTTATATTGCATGAGATGTGTTTGCGGTTACCATAAAACCGTTTGTCTAATCATGATAACTTACCAAAAACTGCAGAGCTTATAACTTAAAAAGTAGGAAGCGTAGCTGCTCCGTATATAGTCAAGGCCTGATAAAGGTATAATTAAAGGTATATATACCTCACCTAAATTGGTACAGTGATATTTTGAGACCAATCAAATGGCAGCTTTCCATTATAGAGCGTGGTCAGATCCCGGTTTTTTCTTCAATTTAATAATAAACCACCCATGCGTTGCATTTGTGCGTTTGTGCAAGTTTTTCCTGCATGGTGATTGTACGAAATCACTTATGTTTGGTCAAAAAATGGTTCAATTACAGGTATTTTGGATCAATATTCAGCCTTAGAAATACCCTTGCAGTAACCTTGTTATTAAAAATGTACAAAGTCAGAGCAACTGTTAGAGCGCCCTGATACCCTGGCTGTAATTCCTTTGGTGATATGAATGACTAATAGCTGGTTTCCAATTCAGAAAATAAAAGGTTTTCGAACTGCTACAAAGAATGGCAGTGTGTCAGAAGGTTATTTATTGTTTTTCTAGAACATATCATAGGTATTTACACTTTTAATCACTTATGATGACGATAAATTTCCTGAGTGAGTCATTGTAAAGAATAAAGACAAAGGCAAAACTTTGATGAAGTCAGTATGATGCGCAAATGCAACGCATGGACGGTTGATGGGCAAAACCGAGAAAAAGCGGGTTCTGACCACGCTGTATTCAAAGCTTTGTATTTCAAAAACCTTACATCCGATAGGTCTCATTTTTTTATCACTTAATGTCAGATATACTTATGTCCACAAATATGTAGCAGCTATGTTTCCGACACACAAGCTCTACGGTTTTTGGACCCAGTTTTTGAGACACGCTGTACTAGATACAAACATAAGCGACGTAAATTAACCGCTGATTGTCTCAGTATTGATGGCTTGACATTTTAACAAGATAATTGACCAACGGATTTAATTTAAATCAAAAGCAACCATTGTCTTTATGAGGACACGAGTCTGATATCAGCGGAAATGAATGTGACCTGGTACAATTTGATATTAAGATTAATTGTTTAACTTACGTCAACATATTCTAACTCGATATCATAAATGTCTGATGGTAGATCGTCATATGCATAAAATGCTAAGGAAAATACAGCGAACCCATGAGACGATAAGAGAGCTGCCCGAAAATCCAACAAACCACCTGCATGGCCAAACATGTCTATGATGCCAGGGAATGAACCAGAACCTGGATAAATGGAAATAAAAATAATTATTTTTAATTCTTTTGGTGTAGTAAAATCATAAACGTCATGAGTCTGATATTGAAGTTTGGTATTCCCAGTCATCCAATAGTAGTTGGAAATTAAAATGATACAATAAACTAATTCGAGACCTTTCATTTTTACAACTGCTACGTTGCATGTAAACCATCACATTTCATCAGGCAACCACAGATCATGGACGGTTTTCATAATTTGCGAGGCAAAGTGACCCGCTAATGTCGTTGGGTCACGTGCCGTGACCAAATATCATCATTTTTTCTGATGAAGTGTGATATGCATCCTGCTCAACATACCGTAGAGGTTGTAAAATGTACGTTCCCGAATTAATTTAATTCATAATTTTATTTTTGGTAGTGCTTGTAAAGTGTATGTAATAGGAAGTATAGTCGAGATATTTTAGATAAAGCTGACAGGTTCAGCCTCGGCGGGATTTGTCGCCTTCATATCTTGTCGCCATTTTTCTCATCTTTGTCACGTTTGTAGCCCAGAAGACTGACTCCATTATCCCTCCATTAACTGGAAAGAAAGAAGGTTGTAAACTTGCAGTTTCAAAAATAGTTTGGACCCATTTAAACTGACCTGGCCTCCCACTTAGGTCCAAAAGTCTACCGTTAACCTCGATTACCACCACAAGGCCTCAAGTACCATGTGCACCCTTAATATTTTAAATATCAGGTCATCAGGTACGGGTATTTGCAGGTCCTATTTGGATTTCAATAATAACATATCAACATAAATGAATGCAACCAGAACACATTTTGAATTTCTGTTTTCAAAGACGCACAGCTATGTTATACACTTTTAATTGATTACCTTTTGGTTTTAAGACAGACCCTCGTAACCTTCCATGCCGAACATGTATCCTTTCGACACCTGATGCCATATACCATCTCTGTACCATACTGCTAGTAATGGGTGAGTCATTCTGTAACGTATCGACGTCAATGTGTCCTTGATGTAGTGATAAAGTAACATGCAATGGCGTTGTGACATCTTTCTTTGCGTAACGTATGCCATATCTCTGACCTGGGGATGGTTGCATCAGGGAGAATAAGCCCATCGGCTCTATACCTGAAAATATCATAATGACAATGGTGATGTTATGGTTCCTGCATTAATAATAACAAACCAAGATCCTAGGCCCGCGGCCTCCACCCCCCCCCCCCCCAAAAAAAAATACAATGTACCTTTTCAGTCGCTTTCAAGGCGTCTTTAACTTTGTGAACAACTAGTCGTGCGGTGCTCGCTATGTTTGTATTAAGACCAGTGGTCGTACAGATCTCATTTCACTGCAGAAGACAAACGCTTGCTCCTAAGCCCCTCAAACCATCTTTTGACGAACCACCCCAGAGTGAATTTCAGAGAACATGAGAAAATCAGGCAAATGGAAAGTCCAAGAAGGTCTGTATAGGGGACGCAAGAGCCGTTTGTGTTTGTACAACTGTGATATTGACTGCTGATGAGGCGGAATTGCACAATCGATACGCTAGGCTTTAGGGTAAAGGTTTCTCTAGACATATACGATGACACCTCAGTGATAGACCGTGCTGACACATGATTGAGTCCTGATGGGACCTGGAAGAAAAGAATGAGTTACATTTTGATCTCACCTCAATTGTTACAAACGTTACAAAGACTCAAACACATACCTTTGAAACTTCCCCCAAGAGAAGCATCATGAGACAGTCGTATTCTTCCACATTTGTCGGCTATGTAATGTGCATGCGCTTCATATCTGTACTTCCCTTCGGCCATGTAAGATCTTAGGGTGACCTTTGATCCAGCCTCTAGGTATGTAACAGAAATGCTGACTTCCTCGTCGACCATTGATGATGACGGAATTATGTGAATCTGGCTGGTAGCCATTTTGCATATAGAAGCTGGAAGAAATGATTTATGATTTGATGGGAACTAATAACAGCGTACATCATTTAATTAATTATGTGTACGGTAGAAAAGGATATCAAGATTACTGTCAAATATTTGATTTTTTTAAAATAAATTCAACAGGATTGTTGATTAAAGATCAGGTGAAGGTTCAACAAATCCATGATTTTACTCACTCACGTTTAAAGGTGTATGTTCCGATCACTTTGTTGGGGGCTATGATTCTTTTTTCACATCATGATATTTTGATATCAGAAGAATTCCCATAATTTTCTCATTATGTCTGTAAAATTTTAGGGGCCAGAAATGTTCCATTTAGAAATGATTGGCTCACTGGCTCAGCGATAAAAAAAATTACACAACTTGTGTAAAATGTTGCACAACCTTGTGAAAATTAACAAGAAGTTGTGTGAAAATTTACACAATTATGTTATTGTTTAAACAATAGTTGCTAGGTTCATATATTAAACAGTGTTGTGTAATTTTCTTACACAACCGATTTAGCTAGATTTACAGTGTACATTCGTCTCAGATGTAAGGCACTATTTCACTCTTTTAACTGCCAAACGATATCATTTTGTGGAAGCCATAGGGAATTTAAACTATGTGTTTCAATTGCGTATGAACCTCAGATCTCATTTTCTCGAATTCACTGAAATTTGTCTTCCAAGAGCTCGAGTATTTGGACTATTCGGATATAATTTGGTCATTTTAGTTGCATTTTTCATCCATATTTCCCGGACAATAATGTTCAATATACCGTACAATGTTATTACTATTTCACTGATTATCGTTGAAAATAAAATATATTATTATCTACTTTTACCATTTATTGGGGTTGTAGCTGTAGTTTTGACATAAATATACCATTTTACATGTAAAACGGTACCGTACTACATTATGAACATGTGTGTTTGTATTGCAAGTCTGTGACCTGTGATACTACATGTATACGGTGTGACCAAAATCCTTTTAATTGACCATAATAGACTTGCAACAGATGACTGCACTTTGACTGTGACTAATTAACTATATAATATAGAATATACATTATGCATTTTGACTTTGAATAGTTAACTATGTCAAATCGGAGTTGCAGCAAGTGCGGAAGCGTGGACCACTACTCCGGGGAAATGATCTATGATGAGGAAATCATAGACATGAGCTCATTTGTTGACACCGAAGTTTAAATTGAGCATTTTGAAGGAAAGAAATTATCACAATCTACTACATATATAATCTTGAAATCACGTCTTCACTTAGCTTGAATTTTATTATGTCATTAATTTGATGACATGATCAAATCATAATGCATCTTCTGTGAATCTGTAGTTGTGTTATTGCCATTATCAACTTAATCCGCAACGAAATTTTTCTGGGAAGTCCCCAGCTACTCTATTTAGCATTACTTGGTGTTTGAATGAAATACTTCAACTTACCTAAATGTTTTTTCCTCATAACAGAATTTGTGTATGATCGTGGCTATAATCGTGATTTCGCTGCAGCCGCCGCGCAAGATAGATCTTCTTTCCCGGAGTTAAATCAAATCATAATGAAAGGATCAAAGGTCACGTTGCTGAACAAATATATTTCAACGCATGTGACCAATTTCCTGGAGCATTGTAAGCCCAGTGCGCAGACAGTCTGGCACAACAGTTTTGAATCGGTAGTATGCAAACAATAAATATAATAAATGATAATAATACGTGATATTAAAAAAAGGCAAATGAAATAATTGAATAATAATAAATAATAATGCAAACTAGGTACTTTTAATGTGCCATAAACACGATAAAGCCAAAAATACAATCAAAGGCGAAAAGAAAATACAAACGGAGATAACACATCGGTAGAGCAAACAGACACATCATTTAAAAGCACGGAATAGGAAAATAAATACATATATGTATAAACAAATAAATTATTATTATTTTAATTAGAATGATAAAGAATATAAAAGCTGAATGCAAACTGCTTATCCACAAAAATGGGGTGTGTAAGTAATTGTAATAAATATAAGAGGACCTGACGTTTCGATTCTAACAATGACAGGATACAACATACACATTATATAGACAGGGGGACAATGGGCAGGAAAAGACAAGGGATAATGTAAAACGATAGAGGGACAAAGTGACGGATAAATAAATAAGGTAGGGTTATCAAAATATAACAAAGGATGACATATACAAAGGAGATTGGATAATAAAAAAAGGTAAAAGGCATAAAAACGTAACAACGGTGAGTAAAATCATGGTAAAATCCAAAATAGTGACGACTAAAAATAAATAATAAAATGGTGATGAATAGAAATTAATAATAAAATAAATGTAAGATGGCAAAATAAAATGACTGAGGGAATACATGAACAAATAAGACGAAACAAAGTACGAATAAGTCTAGGCCAATGGTGAAAATGGTGGAAATGCACTGGAACGAGTAATGAAAATTACTGTGCATAGGAGACAATGCCGAAATTGAAAACATAGCATCACCATGATTACAGTAAACAAGTAATAAAAAAATTAAAAATAAAGTGGAAATAAAACAAATAGGTAAAAGATACACATGATACAAGTGATAATTTAATCAACATGATCAACTACAAATGAGAGGATGAGAGAAGGAGGGGGAGGTGAGTCTAACCATTCCTTTCCTGGATGTTAAGACTGGACTCCACACATTCTTATGATAAGAGGTAGGCCTAATGGCATTAGATGTGGTGCAAGTGATGCTACCCTTCGTTTTGTAAGTGGCTTGGATAAGGAATCGCCTTGATGTGTTCCTTGCAAACGACGCACCTGCTGGTCGACTCGCACTTAGAAGTGCCATGCTGTGTAAATGTGTACGGAAAGAAACAGTTAATGGAGGAATCAGTTAATGGAGGAATCAGTTAATGGAGGAATGGTAGCGCGTACTAAAATATCTCGGAGGTTGCGAGTGCGAGGACGCGACGTCTGTAGGACAGGACGTCATCTTACATTTATTGTTAATATTTACGAGTCATTATCATATTGGATTTTACTCACCATTGTGATGTTTAAAATATCTATTTGCTTTTACTTTTTTATCCAATCTCCTTTGTCTATGTCATCCTTTGTTCTATTTTGATAACCCTACCTTATACATTCATCTGTCACTTTGTCCCTCTATTGTGTTACATTATCCCTTGTCATTTCCTGCCCATTGTCCCCCTGTCTATATGTTGTGAATGTTGTATCCTGTCATTCTACTTATATTTATTATAAATAAATAAACAAATACTTAATTAATTAATTAATTGAAGAAATAATTCATAGGTTCATAACCAATGCAGTCTTCTTCGAAGCCTTCACTTCACCCTGAACACTCCTTGTGTAGTCATTCTCTGGGAGATGACTACTGGCAAATTATCTTGTTGTATAGAGTAGTTTTTCCTCTTCCAACTCCTTCATCTAAGTACATGTCTATGTGAGTTTACTTGACTTTGGGCGATATATTTATGAGCGCACAACCGTCCCTATTCCCACGTGGCATATTATTCTTGTAATTTGTGCTACCTCCTGTCGCAGGGTGGAAAATCGAAGATATTACACTAATGTAGGCTGAATACTAAAACTAATGTTGCTGATGCTTCACAAATGGATCGTAGGGGCGTTTGTCGGACGAAGACAATAATTATTAAAAAAAAGACGATGAACAATAAACCAGCACTTGTAGATGTATATATGAAAACTGAACTAAACTTTATTTCTCTCCAATATAACATGTGACGTAAAAGTAGAATCCAAATGGTTAGTAAACTAGATGTACACAGATGGAATAAGATCGACTGGTAACTTTGCTGTCTCGATGGAGAGTGTTAGTGCTTTTAAGCACACTCTTTACTTATACGTGTGCATGGGACATAGGGCTAATCTCTGCCACACACATCACCATACAATTATAATATACCATGAATATACATTGTAAACATATATAACCTGTGAAATCTAGTATTGTGTAAGACTAAGAGATGGTCACTGCCTTAAAGGTGTAAATTGGTAGACCAGACAATTGAATGGGACACAAGTGGACTTCAAAGAATACCTAAAAGAACCAATTGCATGGATTAGGATTAAGTATGAATGGCCTAAAATTGACAATACATTTATAACCCATTGATAGTACACTTGAATTTCATTCATACACTCTATGTAGTGTTGAACCAATCAGGAAGCAGGAATTACAGATACGCGGAGTGCATTGAAAGTGTCCACTGCACTCCGCGTTCAAATCACGCAGTGCGCGTTTTGTTTTGATTCGTTGTTCAAGAATCGCGGGTTCGCCGATTTTCACTGCGGGTGTTAGCAAACTTGTTAAAGTGTTTTTAGTCGTTTTACATAGATCAAAATTATGCTTAAATTGTGAATTTTTATTTGTATAGTGTCGTGTATGAATTAGGTCAATGCATGCGTATGTTTTGTTTCTCGAAAAATTAGAAAAATCAATGCACTTGCGCAAATGTTGATATGCTCACAATAGCACTCCCCCTTCGGGGTCGTGCCATTATTCACACATCAACATCAGCGCGCGTGCATTGATTTGTCTAATTTCTCTCGAAACAACACATACGCATCATGCAAGGAATAAAAGCTTAACACATCAATAGACTATCTGTTTGCTGCAGGTTGACTTTGAAACTCAAAAGGGATTATCAACATCGTGGGAACATAATTAGTGACAAAATGTAACAATTAAATAAATATTTATACTGAACATACATTTACCCAATGGAAATGACGGCTACACTCCTAAATCTGTCTGAATACCTTTTCACTCTAATACATCTTTTGTGCCAAACGTCAATACATATGATTGATACATTTGATGAAAGTAAGGACAATCCAAAACAACTATGGAAACACCTGAAAGATCTTGGCTATCAAAATGTCTCATTACGCTACAAGGCCCGCTTAGCAGCGCTATAAATTGCTGCCCTAAAAACCGGCAACAAATTTAAATATTCGCCTTCCATCAAAGGTGGTGGTTGCTATATGACATAATTCTCGTGTGCAACCAACCAGCAGTAACATCCATTGAGTAGTTTTAACGCATTAAGCGTGGATGTAATTTGCAACATAATGGAAACTCACCCATGCAGTTAGCAAGAAGTGCCGTCGTACACGCCCCGGATTTAAATATACAACCAGGAAATCCTCTCGTAGTAAGTGATAACAATAGGTTTACTAGACCGAATTAATAACGCTCCTAAGCGGACAATTTATGTCATGCTAAAGAGTCACCATTTGCATTCTATTCTTTCGTCGAAATACATTAAACGAAGATTTTAATGACTTTCCTGAATTTAGCCGAACCGGGGATTGAACCATGGACCTCTGTATTCATGGTATTGTGAGTCTGATGCTTTATCCATCATGTCCATCTCGGGTCGGGTCGGGTCGGGTCGGGCTGTCGACGTGATTGTCGCCGTGGTTATTCAACTTGGGCATATAATAATTGTCGGTGAAGGGTGAAATTATATTCAACTGCCAATGGCCTGAACTTGGCTTACGATTTCGGGCGTGCTCTCTCGGTTCAATATCTGCCATTTGTTGGTGGCAGATGGTGGTGGGAAGTTGGACACCACTGATTAGCTGCCACCGAAACTCGGGCAGTGTTCCGCGTCCGCGGTCGGTTCAGCAGTGGCATAAGATAAGTGCATGCTCTCGGTTTAATATTTGCCATTCGTTGGTGGGCGGGCCGCGGCGGTAGAGTGGTGGAAACACTGATCTACTGCCAGGGCTTAAAATAAGGAATTAAGAACCAGGAGCTACCTTTTACACACATCTGCCCCTGGTTCACATATTTTCCTTCAGGACCAAGGGTATCAAGGGCAATTTCAATGTAAAAGTTGCTACTGTACTGGTGACACGATTTACATAAGAACCAGTGGCATTTTGATGTTTAGCGAGGGTAAATTTGCTCCCTGCTCCTGTTTATCTCAAGCCCTGTCTGCTGCATGCCACCGAAACTCGGACAGTGGCCCGCTTTCGGTTCAGCAGTGGCATACGATAAGTGCATGCTCTCGGTTCATATGATCTGTATCGTTGTTGGGCCGATAGCGATAGGGTGGTGGACACCACTGATCGGCTGCCACTGAAATATCGAATGGCCCCCATTCTAGGTAACAGGTTGCCGATGCCACTGAGTCACCAGCTCTATAAACCAGCATGCCACTAATGGTCCGATATCGGCTTGCGTACTGGGTATCGACTGCATCGGTGCCAACCACTGGCAATTATGACTTCAACACACATCTTCATAGATTCAGACTTGAAATCAGAGCTGTCACGAGTAATTATGCCAATCATTTCAAAATTATTTTCTTGTGACAGTTCATTTGTCTAAAAATCAATATTTTTATCTTTTTGTATTTAAGTCCGTTTTCCAAAGTCATAAGTGGCTTATTTTTATACATTTCCATTCGAAATGGTCGAGCGGGGTGCAAAATCATACAAGAATTATAGCGGAATGTATGTGCCTTCATTAAACAAGTTAAAATGAGTGTTTTTACATTTTAATTTAGAGCTCATGAAATGATTGAAGTTGTTACAAATCTCTTTGAATGCAAGCGAGACTTTCCTCAACAAAATACAATATCGCTCTCTAGAGTTCAGTTGACGAAATGCTGGTGCGACATTGGATTTGTTTAAATGGAAACAATAATCGGAATACTATAGAGTCCATCGTGGCAAAATGCTAAGAATTCTGCACGCTTATGGCATACCAGGACAGATCGTCGATGCTGTTGGAGACATGTACAAGGGAACCATGGCTAAAGTGATTTCTCCAGATGGAGAAACAGATCTGTTCGAAATCTTAGCTGGTGTACTTCCCTTGCCCCATATCTGTTTGTTATAGTATTAGACTTCGCCCTGAGAATGGCTATAACAGGAAAGGAAGAAGAGCTTGGATTCCATCTAGAAAAGCGAAGAAGCAGAAGGATTGGACCTGTAGCAGTGACATACTTAGACTTTGCAGACGATATTGCCCTGCTGTCTGAGGAATTACACCAGGCGCAAGATCTGCTCCAGAGGGTCGAGACATCAGTGGCTAAAGTTGGCTTGTCTATGAATGCAAAGAAGACAAAGTTCATGGCATACAACCAAACAAGTGCGGTGGAAATCAGAACAAATGATGGAACCAAACTAGATGAAGTAAAAGATTTCAAATACCTAGGTGCCTGGATGTCAAGCACTGAAACAGATATCAATCAACGTAAGGCAGCAGCTTGGAGAGCCTGTGGGAAGCTGAACAAGATCTGGAAATCCACCCTACCAAGAAAGTTCAAACTTTGCCTGTTCGCCGCAACTGTTGAATCTGTGTTACTATATGGCTGTGAGGTATGGACCACCACCCTAAGCTAGCAAAGCAACTTGACGGCTGTTATACTCGTATGCTGAGGGCTGTCCTCAACATTCACTGGAAGCAACATACAACTAACACAGAGCTGTATGGTATGGAGACCTCCCAAATATCACCCAAAAGATCAGGGATAGAAGGACAAGATTTTCAGGCCACTGCTCTAGGAGTCAAGAATGTGTGTCGAAGCTGGTTCACTGGATACCAAAGCATGGGAGAAGAAAACCTGGAAGACCTGCCCTAACTTACATCGATGTGCTTAAACAGGACACTGGTTTGGATGTCGGAGACTTAAAGACAGCAATGCAGGACAGGAAAGTGTGGAGAGCCATAGTAGATCGAGAACACAACTCGAATTAAGCAAAGCAAGTAAGCAAGCAATAAGCCTATGCTACAGTGGCTGGCCAAACGAATCCAATAGAAATCCATTACGATAACCATTTCAAAAATCAAACGGAGTCAAAAGAGTCATTTTAAACTAATTCTGCTTAGATTTATTCTATTTTATTCATAATGTAGGTAATAATATACTAAATTATACATTTACATAACATTATATATTACATTTTATTTACATAATACATTTTGCTTAGAGATAAAATTATTACTTTCGTGACCAAGTTTGAAAAGTTAACAAGAATTACAATCATGATCGTTCTTTTCATCCTCTCTCCCCAGTCCTATCTTTCTATGTTCAATCACAGATGAGAAGTGGTATTACTGCCATCATCAGAGAGTCAGACTACTGTTTATAATTTGATCGGCAACAATCTCTTGTATGGATTGAACTTGAAAACGATGGTCTCGGTTGTAAACTATGCCCAAAGCGCGGACTAAGTATGGTACATGTTCTAGAATAACGTAACACTAACAGTTTCAATGTACTTGCATTAATACATGGATTGAAAAGTGGATAAAATCTATACTGCCGTCTTTTGGTCAGTGGCGTAGCCAGAGGGGGGGGGGGGGGGGGGGGCGAGGGGGGCGATCGCCCCCCCCCCCCCCCAATATTGACATCGTGTCGGTTGAGATTGGCACTGTCGGTTCATTTGACCAGAGGAACCATGGAATTATGATGGTCAAAAGTACACATATGAGTTTTCGCGCGCTACGCGCGCATAACAATCACATAAATGCAATATTCGTTAGTATAAGCTTGTTTAGAGCCAAAATGTACTTCAATCGTGCCACAAATAGGTGTAAAGTCAAAAAAATTCGCGCGCTGCGCGCGCAGTCCTTCACTCAAAACAACTTTGTCGGTTCATTTTCACTTCTCGCCCCCCCCCCAATATGAAACCTGGCTACGCCACTGCTTTTGGTGACAATTATTATTAACATGTTCACAGACCCACTCAGTTGTAGCGAGCTGGTAAAGTCACATATCTCTATTGAAATGTTGTGTGGAGATGATCTATGTCTGTTTCGCACACGCCTGAATGACTACATAGTAGCATGTTTGAAAAGCCCGGTAAACATAATAAGTATTGATCTATTGCGACAACTACAGGGTGAGTCAAAAAGAAGTTGTACCAGGGATACTATTAATTTTGGGATAGGAAAGTCCTATACTAACGTACGTAGCGAAAACGGTCCTTTTGTATATTATTTGAATAAATTATGGTAATCGTCTGGAATGCGTCGGTGACCGGCGTATGACGCGTTTGACGTCATTATTTAGTCAGCATAGAATTGGTGGCGCTATTCACGCGGTAGATTTACACACAGCTTGCTGTCAAAAAATGATACTGACACTGGAGTTGGTTATCCAACTCTAGCGGTTTTTGTATGAAATAATTGAGTTCCAAAGTGTGATGAATTTTATGGGGTCATATAATCAAAATTCCGGGCAAAATCCATTGTTACATTGAAAGCAATGGAAATTCAAAATTAACGGCCGTTCGTGTCTACCATCGTCTGCTACAATCACGCCTTATCAGTATAGCGCCACCAATTCTATGCTGACTAAATTTTAATTTAAAAGTCGACTCCGATCGGCAAGCTGAGAGGCATACCCCTGGTTGTACGGCAATGAATTACCATTTGAGATGTGGTGCTATAGGCGACTCCTACGAGTTTCATGGAGGAGAAGAGAAGCAATCACTGGGTATTGGAAAAGGTTAGAATAAAGCTCACACTAAGGAGGGACATCAACATCAGAAAGCTGCGCTACTTTGGTCATATTACCAGGAGAGATAACAGTGTCGAGAAATTAATTCTGCAAGGTGCAGTAGAAGGTAGTCGTGGCAGAGGACGCCCTATAACATCATGGACTGATGACATTAAAAGGATCACTGGTTTAAGTACGATAGAAGCAACACGACGTGCATCAAACCGAACCAAATGGCGAGCTCTTGTGAAGGCCACAGCAGCACCACCTGGTGCCATCTGACATAGAGAGAGATTGAACGCTTAAGCCTCTTGAAACCTATCCACTCTAAGTGGGCAGCAAAATGTACACACGGTCATTCATATTCAAATGAGATTAAAGCCCGGGAGTTTCAAAACAGGTGGGAATGGTGTGCATAAAATAGATAATCAGCTTCGAACAATGTTCCAACTTTGAGTCAAGACTTTAACCATCTCTTTTTGAGGGATTCTGTGATTTTGCATTATGAGGAATAAAACAATTACTTCCTGAAATGATAATGGTGAGTTTTAAACATTGTCTTTGCTTGTGTTACGTATCGGTGGACAGCTAAAAAAATGAGTTATTTTAGTAAAATAGCTCTAACTCTGGATAGGAATGATCGATTTCAGTCATTCTTTTTTTCAGATGATCGGAGGAATATTCTTGTTAAAATTTTGCCTGAGTTTTAGGTCAATTTCTTTTTTCTTTCTCAGGAAAAAATATTTAAATCCGTACAACTTATTTTTGACTCACCCTATACAGTATCAAAAACTAGCTAATGGGATACATACAATTAATTAGTTTGATAAAAAAACACCGTGAAAGTTAAACTGAATACTTCTAATATTTGAAACATATTAATTTAATACACACATCGAATATACATGCATATGTGTTTAGCAACTGAGATTCTTATGAATATACATACATACATTTAGTTATACTTAATAAATAATAACAATATTTTTTACATTACATTTCACAGAAATTACATAATTACATATATACCGTCGCTGTTCTGACATAACGACACATCACAACAGAATTAAGTAAAGTGATGTGTCGTTATGTCAGAACAGCGACGATACGAATGTCTTGTGTACTTATAAAGTATACTATGGGAATATTTCACAGAAATATTACGTTTTGGTTTATAAAATTCGTGATATCATCACGGTATAAAATTTAAACTTACATACGGCCTATAACGTATGTCGATATAAAATATCATATTTACAAGGTAAATGTTATAGAATCTAGGACATTTGCACAATGAAATGTTTGGCAGAAAACTATGTTTGGAATATTTTTTGTTTCACACACACCAATAACTTCTAACTAAAGATTATAAATACATAAAAATTACATAATTACATTACGAATGTCTTTTGTACCGTTAAGATGATACGATGGTGCTCGAAAGCGTACTTATAAAGTATACTATGGGAATATTTCACAGAAATATTACGTTTTAGTTGATAAAATTCGTGATGTCATATTACATCAGTAAAATGTAAGCTTACATAATATCGTCGATAAATATCATATTTACAAGGTAGGTTTGAATGTTCTAGAATCTAGGACATTTGTACAATGAAATGTCTGGCAGAAAACACTGTTTGGAATTGGGTTTTTTGTTTCACACACTATTAACTATAAGATTATATATAAGACGGGTTTGATATTAGTACTAAAAACCGTTTCAACCTTGAACGCAGTTGGACAACTAACCACGGAGTAGGAGGGTTCGGGATAGGTTAATAAAGCTAGGGTTAGGTTTGGTAAGCAATGGTGTTGTTGCGTATACAGAGTTTGATAATTTCTAAAGGTTGTCCAGATGCGTGGTATGTCTCTGTGCATTCCAGTTCCAGCTCAACGTCACACCTAGGAATCAAGTTCGGCAAATATGCTGGGTTTAAAAGGTTCCATCTATTCCGATTTTGACGTCAGCCAAAGTGTAGAATGAAGAATTTATTCTATGAGCTCACATGGTTGGATGGCTCGCACTATGACTAGTATGTCTTCCATTCTCTTCATGGCATGGGTAAGATTGCTAGGGGTTGGGTTGCTTGGTTGATCGACCTGTAGAGGTGTAAGGGTCAGAATCACTTTCAGTCATTACATAGATTTATAATAATTACAAATTGAATATATGCTTGGACAAACTATGAATTGAATACAAATTAAAAAAATAAAAAACCACACAAATAAATAATTCTGTAAATATAAGGACATCGATATTATAGAGCGTGCTGTTTGGTAATACAATTTGCAGACTTTGGTGAACTTCCGTAAGTAGTCGAGGGAGTGTAATTTTTTTTTCTTCTTTTTTCATTTTGTTCATAATATTTGTGGATGACACAGTAAATAGGCCCATTTGTGGATGACACTATTATACATATACTATCCGTAGTTCTCAGTATTATTATTGATAGGCCTAATCTGAAATAAAGATAAATGTACCTGAAAGTCCATGCACATGTAGTAACGGTGCCAGAAGGACGGAATTGTGTTGGTGCACTCTGGCAGATTCTGCATTCTTGTCAACTGTAAAAACGAATAAAAGTAATCAAGACCGTGACTGTGATTTATCACGCTAAGAACAGTCTGTCAGCCGTCTGGTCAATCAGGTTTAAACCCTGGCTCTTACCAGCCATATCCTTTGGGAGTATCTCAAGGTTGAGAGTCCATCCTTTTGTTCTTCTTTTTTTCACAGTAGCCTCATATGTTCAATACAATGTATACAGATCACATTTCTGCAAAATATTACTACATAGTGCATTGCAGACGACATGAGCATTAGATCTATCAAGTGTTTACATGGTCCGTTGATGATATACTACATATCCCATAAATGGTAAGAGGGAATTCCATTTTGTGTTAATTCTGTTTCATCTGTCACCAAATAAACAGGTGTAAGCCAGTTCACCCTGGGTGAACTAGCCAGCTAGAGTGTGGACCTTTGCCTTTAAGTCGATCATACATTAAAAAATGAAACATGATAATGATTTATATATATATACATGGTTGTAAAATTTAACACTAATGATGCAAATACTTCTTCTGTGACAACCGTCAAGGGGATACGAATGCTTACCTCGGGTACTAGTGATTCCACAGCTTGGTCGTATTCTGCAAGAAGGCGTCGTGCACTCGATTCCAAGTCAGTTCCGCTTACATCATCAAGGATCTTCTGGCACCACCAGCTCATGTTGTCAAGCTCGGTGTGCATAAGAGTCAGCTTGTCCAATATCTGAATAGATAAATAAAAATAAATGAAAATAAACGGGGACGTTTGATCCCACATAATGGTTGGACCGTGTTTATACATTTATGGTTTATACCACCATGACCACGGAACACTAGTAAGTGATCGATGAAGCTGTATATTACACTGACATAAAAAATATCCTCTGCAGGAACTACGCCCTATTCCAATAGTACAAGTTGTGTGATATCATCAAAGATCTCGATCGCGAACTCACACGGGTTAGAAAGTGTCTCCAAAGATCATGCGCAAAATAATTGTATTTTAAGAGCAAACATGGGTGTTTCAGAGCTGCGCCTCTGTTTGCTTTTTAGAAAGTTAACAATTTGTGTATTATATAAAGCTTTGTCTGTAACCAGGGCTTGAAATAAGGAATTACGAACCAGACCAGGATCTACTTTTTACACACATTTGCCCCTGGTTCTCGGATTGTCCTTCAGGACCAGGAGCAATTTGTCACATACCATTACTAGGCCTATACTATTATCATTGATTATATGTTAGGGTAAAACACTAGAAATACGTCATCCTGAGAATGCAAGTGCAAAGGAAACGAGCCAGCGGAAATTGTCAACGTAAAAGTTGCTCCTGGTGACATAATTTAGACAGGGGAGCACATCAAAACTCGACCGCCCGGCAACCGCCGGTTCTGTGCAGTTCCGTGAGGTTGCAGCCGGTTTCTATTGTTCTAAACAATGATATGCGGTACAACCGGGCGGAACCGCCGGTTGCCGCGCGGTCGAGTTTTGATTTGCTCCCTAAGAACCAGGAGAATGTCGAGGTAGCGGGAGTAAATTTGATCCCTGCATGCTACTGCTTATTTCAAGCCTTGTCTGTCACCAACCAGCGAATAATCTATAATGGTATCGTGGATTTCAGGCGGTTGTGCATTATCACCATGAAATGGTATGATTAAATATGAACCAATCGAAGATTAGTTTGCTACAAGTAGGTTACAAAGTCAAAATCCAATGGTTAACAACGAAAGAAGCGTATATAGAATAATTTTAAACTTTTCTTCCACTGTTGTATTTTTTACGAATCTATTGGTATATAAATACCGTTCTTTGGAGATCACTGCGTAGCCGTCCTCCAGCACTGCACCCACCAACAGGGTATGCTTGAAGTGCTCCGTTTTGGGCAGATTCCTGTTAAAAATATATTTAACAAATGAAAAAGAAGTTATGATACATCAAATGAATCGGGTATGATGAATATACAGCTATTAAAATAAAATAAAAACCTATGCAATTTTGATGTGATACCTTTTGCAAAAAAACGAGACCATCATGGCCATGGAAGAGTTATGATCAAAATAGATCCCTAATATATAATGGACAAGTTTACATTTACAGCATGTGGATTTTTAATTGTTTTGACTTCTTAGTAATGAATTGAAATTTGCATAATTGATCATTATAAATACATAAATAGTGTTATTAAAACGTGATGGTGGCATTTGAAACCGTATGAAAGGTTAGGATACCCAGAGATTGTGTCAAAATGCCAGTGAAAGTGTTACCATAACATTTAGATTCAAGTTGTATACGTTGATGCTGACTTTAATGATAGTAAATGTGTATTGAAACAGTGTGTTATAAACCTTAAGTCTGGTCCGATCGTGATCAAAATGCATCGAAATAAACAACATGTACATTTATAATCCAGATTAACGCTTTCGTATAACGTAAGTTTAGTCCATTCTTAATTATCTTGAAGTGCGCATGGCATTTTCAGCCTAATATTATTACGTACGTGCAAGCTACTTAAATGAAATGTGTAATAAATGGTATATCTAAAAAGTTACTAGTAACTAGGATAGAGAAAAATGTTTGCGAATATTTTTGTTCTATGATGATGACAAATGTCTCACATAATCAGTCACGAAATCTGTAACGCTGTGAATCAAACTGCCCGAGAGCCCAGACGCTAGGTTGCGGTAAACATGATATTGCAAACAGCATGGCGGGTCAGTTGCAGTGGATCTTCGGACCGGAGTTGCATATGTGATGTTAGAAAGAAGAGAAAGGAGGATAGCAAAGAGGTAGTTGTATTGCTTAACTAGCGAAGCCATGAGAGAGGTTTGAATATCGAAATGTGTTGAACTTGATTACAAAGAGAGTTTCAAGACCCGAGACTGTATGTAGAGATTGATATTTTCAAATGATGCTGATCAATTGATCAAGGCCATATTTATACTATTTGAAGATGAGTCAAAAGATCAGTGATTACACTTGTTTTAAAATAAACTGTGAGGGGGAAAATAAACTTATTTTGGAAAAATGAAAATGATTTTAGACCAAACAGCAAAAACGTCATAAATTAAGCAATATTAATTAGTAAGTGATACCTAATTTACATATTTTATAATCATTTGTTTAGAAGTGAGGTCATTAAGTTTACTAGGTTCATATGAAACCATTCATAAAATCTATCACATATCCTAATTTTGCTAGTATGATAAGAGAGGTACTGAAAGATTGATTCTTAACTGTAATTGTGCAATTGGAAATGAAATGTTATCTTAAAAAACCACCTTTTCATCGCGAATGATTTTATACTTTCTTTACTTTCTTACCATTTTTGCGAACTAATCATTTTTTTCGTCGGTTAACAAAATATTCATATAAACTATTCTGTAAGGCCACGTAAAAACTGTTCTTTTACGACCCACAATTTATAATGGTGAGATTTTTAATAATTATATATATATATTTTTTAATTATCTTGAATATTTGTTGGAAACATTTGAAAAAATGTACGATGAAAATTGATTACAAACCGATATAAAGTAGTTATTACGTTTTATATGATCTTTATAGTACATTAAAAAACATACAAACATAAATATTGTATTTGTTTAATTGATATGAAACTGTGTGATGGCATCAGAGGTTATATTTACTTTGAGTGCTCTTCATTCACGTTTCGGGGAATCTATCCGATTGTAACCCAAACACAAGTTAGTTATTTTGCTACAGATAACCTGGCAATACGGTTTCTGAATATGACAGTAAAGAAGATTAATTTATTTACTTTAGGGTAACTACTGACAAGTTATCTGTTAAATTGAGTTTTACTTTTGTTGTAAATACCGTAGTAAAATAGTAGTTATGCCCCCAAATTAATATCTATTTTTAACTTACATGAAATCAACAATTTACGTGTGCTACTGTATTCTAATTTATTAACAGAAATCTTAACATCGGTAAAGATAATAATGAATATTGTAATTTTAATCAAATATACGCAACAAGAGCAAGGATAAAAAAGAACAATAATAATGACAAGAACAATGAAAATACACTTTCATTCTAACTATGAAAATAGATAATAATAACAACAAAAACAACATATAGAAAAAGCAATCAAAGAACAACAACATGAATGCTGCTTACGCTACTCTGGCTATTCTAAGTACGTGATAAGATTTAATTAAATGATCTTTGTAAACAGCAGGCAAATTAAAGAAATTAAATCAATTATTGATATTGTACAATGAGATAAAATGAAATGTGTACGAACTTTTGAATTAATTAGTCAATATGGGACTGGAGTCTATGGAGAGTGTCTTGGTTATATCCGCTGTGTGCTTATTCATTCATTTCATTCATTCATTCATAACTGGTTTATTAAAATTGATATCGCAGTACAAACACTGAATTGCATCAAATTTTACAAAGAAATACACACAATAAAAATACATTATAGTTATGATATAAAAGACCATTAGATTATAAAATATTGCACATAGAATTAATACATCAAAAATTGAAAACCCCTAGCCCGCACACATCAAACAGTCACGCATACTCCACTCAAACTTCAATACTACACTTAGGGTCCATATCCAAACTCTCAGTGCTTTTAAATCGTTTTTCTAGCGATTTAAAAGCGCTTTTCCAACGGTATTTCGTTCTATTGTTAAAAGCATCGGAAAAAGATCGGTGATTAACTAGAAACCTCTCTACTTATCTGGCGTTAACAATAGAACTATTGTAGTACTCTGGATGACTCAATTAGTGAAGCAGACACATCAAAGCGCGAGGAAGGTTGTGTTATATTCTTTAAGAAATACTATTTATAAGCTTTTTAAATCCGATCATAAAATGTTTACGTTCACCGCCGATCAATGTATCTGGTCGTCTAGAAATATGAATTAAGCTACCGCTCCATCACTCTATTCATCTATTGTTTGGCGCAGTATTGCCAAGATATTGTGAAAGTAGCCCATTTCCCCCTTCATTCCATTGAAATCAATGCTGAAAACATTTTGGCGATAGGTCACGTAACATATTTGTACAATGGATGGGTGATGACGGAGGGGCGTAATATATTGACCATCGTGTTTGGAAGTATTATACAATATAATACCTATGTATTATACAATATATAATCCAAGTCATTAGTTTAGAGAGGATATTGTTTCCGACTTTTGTCCTTTTAGCCTCCGATTTAAGAGATATTTGTATTTTGAACCCTATGTAATGTTTTTCTTCAAAACGTTTATGTATAGCCTTCATTAGCTCAAACGTCAAAGCGCCGGCTTCACAATCATGAGGTCAGTGGTTCGAATCCTGCGGATGGGGATGGTTTTCTTTTCTGTTTTGTTATTACACTGTTTGTTTTTATAAATTGACAGGATTGCTTATCGTTCGCTATATTTATTGAATGTTGAATTCTTTTGCAATTTCACTGCGATAAAGAATGTCCTGTAAATATAATTGTGTTTACTACTCCTAGGCTTACATTGAATGGCCCCTAGCTAGTCTATGAACATGATCTGCAAAGGCCAATTGTTATGTAAATAAGAAGCCAGTCGGCTCATGTCCTTGAATCGATTTTCCTATTTCCTACACCACCGCAACATTATTTCAATAATAATAATACAGGCAAATTGATTTGTATTACATAACGGCTGGCAAGTTTAGCTCAATCGATAATAACACACAACGAGTTTCTATTGTATTGGCCTGTTGCATAGGACTAGGACAGTTCGGTGGTATACCGCGGTTCATTCACATTTCATGATGCCATGCACACTAAACAGTCAGTGGAAAATTAAAATGAAATCGTAAATAATTCCACATTCCAAAATAAACTATAATTGAACAATAATGAATAATTATACGAAATGATAAACAATATCGAAAACTAATTTTAAACAAATGTATATAAACGATTAAAATAAAATTTCAAAACGTGATAGGATTCGAACCCACGACCTCCGGTTTACTAGTCCAATGCTCTACCGCTGAGCCAACTATGCGCTATGTGAACGCAATAACAAACAAAAGTAATATGGTTCAACATACCACTCTTCTCTAAATTAGATGTTTAAAATGCTTTATATTTCTTAATCTTTGTAGTTTTAAGATAGTTTCTCGCTCAAAAGTTGATTATTTACTGTTAAAGAAAGTAATTCTGATTTAAATGTAACGAATAACACTACTTTTTGAAACAATTCTAGATATATTATATTTCGTTTGTACAGCATTTTGTCGATTTATGTGCACACTTTTACGACTTAGTATTGCATCATGGGCTTTTTGCCGGGCACGCGAGGACTTGGGAGCGAAGCGAGTCATGTGATTTTTGTCCAGGACAAACACTTGAGATGTACACGCCCCTTTAAGAATCGGTTCACAAAGTACGGGATTTGTTATTCGTTAAATCTAATAAATCATAGACTCATTTTATAGACAACAACACCGTGTTGAAAAACCCGTGTGTATTTAGGGAATAGTTGAATGAGAACTATATTTGGGTATAAAGCGCTGAGGATTTCAGGAAAATCGAAATAGCTCAGTTGGTAAAGATTTGGACTCTCAATCAGCAGGCCGTACGTTCGAATCTTTGTGGCGGTTTATATTCCTTGTGCTCTATGCTTAGAGCGGTCGAGTCTGGGTAGAGGTCGGTTAGGGTTTTAAGTATGCCGAAATATAATATTTATTATTGTTCTCTCATTATACGTCCGTTCGGGGTTTTCGTTTATATTGACATAATTTTAACGTTATTTATTTATTTTGTATTTACTTTCTTAATTGTTGATGTTTATTTAATTATTTATCAATCAATTAATTATAAATAGGCCTTAATATACTATTTTATTGATATAATTATTAATCTATATATTATTTATTTACATTAATTACTTAATTTCTTCATATTTATTATTTATTTATTATTTATTAGGTCACGTTCAGAGTGTATGCAACATTCTTAAATAGTCTAAAAACGCAGAAAAATGACACTATTTAGGGGAGTAAGATTCATAATGCTACTTGATTACACACATTATGCCTATACCAGAAAACAATAACACGTTGTATGTTTAATGGCTCCCATATTGTTTAGTATTGAATGATAACATTATCCATGCTTGTACCAGGGAGGTGTCATTGACACATCCCTGCTTACTCTAAAATCATCCACGGCTGAACAATAGTCTTTAAAGGCCACTTCAAGGAGGATTATTCTTATGACGTTAACGAGTGGATTACGATAAGCCTAGCAATGAATAGGCGGCTACAAACATATCGTTTGAGTCGGGGTTTGAGGAGTGTCGCGATTAGCCTCTATCACCTGCCATGATAAAACCTGGCACTTGTACCCGGGGGGGGGGGGCACTCAACTTTTTTTTGGGGTAGGGGTGTGCCGCCCAGGGTCTCAAAAAGGGGGCTAAAGAACTGAACTGAGTGGATTTTATGACGAAAAATAGGGTCTTAGGAACAGATTTTTTTCCCAAAAAAATAGGTCTTGAGAACTGGCCTATAGTTCAATTTTCGATTTATTTTGGTTTAAGAACGCAAAATTTTCGAAAAATTGGGGCTTTGGAACACAAAATTGGTGCTTTGGAACGCAAAATTTCGCGATTTTTGAATTTTCAATGGAAACGGGGTCTTAAGACCTGATGCAGGCTCGAAAGGGGGGGGGGGTCGCCAAAATCATGTAAATCACCATTTTGGGGGGAAAATCACATTTTTTGGCACTTTTTGGTCTGTAACTCAAAAAATAAAAAATAAGATATTAAAATTAAAAAAACGCTCCTGGGGAATGTTATCAGGATTATCATGAAACTAGTATGACAAAATTTAACAAAATATATTTTGAGTTATGTTTTCCAAACCTAAAATGGGTCAAAAAACATGTTTTTTATAATTTTTTCCAAAATGGTCAATTTCATTATCATGGTTGGATTCATTGAACCCTTTTCTGCAAAAAACTGTATACATTTATAAAGATTAAATGAATATTGAAGAAGTTACGGCAGTTTTACAGAGGCTGTAGGCCTACCTGAGAGTCCACAGCCCCCTTAAGGGCAGTGTCAACCCGCACTTGCTTCAAAAATTGAATTTCATATTTCTCTATTATTTAATACTTTTATATGTATTCTATCATTACCATCATAAGTTACTAATCGAAAGCTATTATTTCCCGTTCTTATGGGTGATTTTAGATTGTTGTTTTGGTAAGTTTGAGTCAGGAAAAGGCGCATAGTTATTTGGCGGGAATTTAAGCGGAGTTCCGCGCTTTTCAAATGCTGCGCCAACTGTTCGATCATTGCGTCGCGCGCTGAAACTTCCCGCGCGTAATACTAGACGCGCCGCTTAATATCCGCGACGTAGACGCGAAAAACAAAAGAGCGCAAAACAATGTCTAAAATGTAAACAAAGGCCAATCTTACGATCATTTAAATTTCAGTTTTCTTCCAATTTCTTCACATTGTGACAATATAAATTGAATCTGATAGTTTATTATGATTGTTCATAATAGTATACTCGCTTTTTAGGTCACACGCCCGTGTGTTCCGTGAACATTTAGCTTTAAATGGTGGAAAATGTCAATATTTTTACTAAATCGATGTTTTCTAGAAGTTCAAATTTGAAGGAATTTTACGAATTTTCAGACAACATAACTAAAAATATATCAAACTATCAGGTAAGCTTTTACTACCATTGTGTAGAGGACTTTCAGCGCTAGGAGGCAATTTTTTATTTTTTCGATTATGGATTTTAAACTCGAGATATGCATCCATTTCTAGCGAAATGTACGCAAAAAAACACGACTTTTACACTTTTCCGATGTTTTTAGCAATATTTCCAAAACCAAGCTTTATTTTGGAAAAAGAAAAAATTGCCTCCTAGACAAAATTGTTTTGTTTACAAAAACGTATATTAGAACAAATTACCATTTTTTATTTTATAGTTATGCTGTCTGAAAAATTTGGGGTAAAAAATGGCTTTTTGGTTCATTTCTCAAAATTTAGTTTATTTGGTATCACATTAATATCACCATCGGCTTCCTTATCAAATTTTTTTTCTAAAAATGTATACTTTTATGTACTTTTATTCAATATTCTCAAACTTAGAAGCAAAAGTTGATCATCAAAATAATAGGGTTGACACTTCCCTTAACCCATGACCCCACGCCGGTGCATGTTCGCTGTGTATAACAGATCGTAACATGAATAATGCAACACATCACGTCACGTCACGACATAACGTTCAGTTATGAAGCCTAGCTTCATGGTCACTCAGTCGAGCAATGATTGTGGACCGTATAAATGACGCCATTTTTTGTGTTCGAAAATGTCAACGTTTTTTACCGTTATTTTAAAAATAAGGAGTATAATCACATTACAAACACATTTTGTGCAAGAGAAACACACAAATTTGGCAAAAATGGGACAATAAAAATCCGTTCGTTATAAATAAATTGGTTAAATAATAAAACTATCACTATTATACTCGTCGATCTCTGTGGCGTGCATACGTTGGCCATGTCGTTGGCAATCGGTAACCACGGGTTCGATTCCCGTATATTCCTTGTTATCCTTTTATTTTTCTATTTTTTAAACTTGATGGTTGATTAATGTAACATCATTGTTATGTCAATTTTTATAAATTATAAAGGCACATGCGTTTATAGTTTTCTTTTTATTTATTTATCTGTCATTTAACTCTTGATTTATTTAACTTTGTATCTAAACAATAAACAATTAAAATGCGTAAACAATTATATTATTGCTCGATAAATGATTTAACTTGAGTTCAGTTTGAAAATGATAGCAAAACTTGTTGTAAAACCATTTGACTAGTGTGCCCATTTCTCCTTTGCACACTTTGTTTATACATTCAGAGATGTCACTTTCAGCTTGTTTGTAGCTAGGCTAATATACAATTGTAAGCAAGTTTGCAACCTCTCTAATGGGAGACAATTTTATCGGACTCTTTTATATACTTGTTTATGCTTTTTAACCATTTTTACACTGCCTTTTATGTGCTAAATTGCTCTTTTTATTATGTTTTGTGCAATAGTAATGCTGCTACTTTGGTATTTTTAACTTTGTAAAGCGCCCTGAGACCTTGGTTACGGGCGCTTAATAAGAACTGTTTATTATTATTATTATTATCTTCAATTTCAGGCTGGTAACACAATCCCATAGTTCATTTCCCATAGTGCATTTCGTTAAAACAGTGTAAAGTATTTTTTCAACGATACGTTTCACGTGATAACCACGATCACTTTCGCAAAATATCGCAAAATGGCGCGGTACCCTCCTAATTGAGCTGGTACCATCTAAGCGACGTGCGCAGCAGCAGCACCGCCCTAGGTATGATCGGATAGGGGTGTCTAAGAGGGGATGTGCCCCCCTCCGAAGTAGATTTTGTTTCAATTTTCGAACTCATTTGGTGCGATCTGGTGTATACTTTTGACCAACATTTTATCGATAAGCCACCTCTTAATTTCCAATAAATATTTTGTTTTTATCAATGCACGAAAGAAGTTGAGCATAACTGGTATATTCTTGATTTAAGTATACATGGTTTAAAAGCTCGAACAGGGGGAGTCTGAGGGGGGATGTGCCCCCCTCAGAATTTGATTATTTTTTTTCAATTTTCGAACCCATTTGGGTGATTTGGTGACGGTGACTAATATTTATTGAAAAGCAATCCCTTTCCCCCGTTTCTTCTCTTTTTTCCCCCTTCTTCTCAAGTTTTTTCTTTCTTTGCAAAGGGCGGCGGCCATGGCCGCCCCGGTCTTCCCGGTTGCGACGCGCCTGCCACAATACATCATGTGAAAAAACCTTAATAAGCTGGTGCTCCCGCAATGCACTGTGGGATATCCTTAAAATATTTTTTGGTTTGGAACCTTTATTCCTAATCATGCTATTTAGCGTTTACAGATCAATACAGTAGACCATCCAAAGGCAATAAATGTGCTTTTTTTTAAAGCACATTTATTGCCTTTGGATGGTCTACTGATATGCATTTCTTAATTACGAGGTTAGGATGATTAAACGTCTCTTGAGTTAAACACGGTATTCATGAATATTGGACTACTCAGCCAGATGCCAAGCGTGGAATAAATGTCTCCATTTGTTCACCCGGGTCCTCCCGTGTATCGAGATTTCAAGAAAAGAAAGAAAAAATTGAGTCATTTAAAACTCACGATTGTGACAGATTGCCTGTATCAATTTTGATCAACTTAGGCTGATTCTGATGGGGCAGTGCTATTTATTCAGAATATGATTTTCGTTTTAATAAAAAAAATGTTTTTTAATATTAATTGTTTGTGTTGATAAAAACGCATTGAAGCTTTTATGGAGACTGTATGTCTGTAAAATCGTAGGGGCCGAAAATGTTCCATTTCGAAATTATATATATACAGGGTGACCCAAAAAAATGTTAACACTTCGGGCACATGAGATATCTTAAAAGGCGCCAAAGGTGCTTAATTAACCACCGGCCACAACCGCCAGTTTGTGTACTACTCAATGGGCAAATTTCTTGTGACCTGCTTATAAAATAAGAATCATTGGAGTTATGCAACTCTAACTTTGGAATGCGGACAATTTAAAGGATTTTTTGTTATCTTTAAGTTTATTATTCACCAGTAACATTCATGATTACATAATCGTCACTCTTTCCTATCGCAATCACATACCGTACATATACAGTTAAGCCCACAATTATTCATACCCCTTGAAAAATATGTGTTTTTTGCGTTTTTCTCATATCTATACCAGCTGGAGTGGTGGAACTTTTGCTTTACACTAAAGACAATTAGTTTGCAAGTACAAATCAATATATTTGGGCTCAACATTTTTTGCATAACAATAGAATTGAACAAGAATTGTGTTTTTATGCCTGTCCAAAATTATTCATACCCCATACCAAGTCTCAGGATTGAGGCCACATTTTGTGATAATACACATGTTTTTGACATTCCAAACATTCTTTATATTGTGTGATAGGCTTTTATATTGTTATGCAATTATTCCATACAATGTGGATGCATTACAAATGTGTCCTATTGAATGTACAGTGAGGGATATTATAGGACAACACTCTAGCTCTTTGACAGCATGGTGAAGGGGATCAAATAACTCAGTGAGGACCTTTTTGTGCATTGTGAATGCTCACAAAGAGGGGAAAGGCTACAAAGCTATTTCGAAGCAATTTCAAGTGCCAAATTCCACCATAAAAAGCATAATTAGGAAGGACAAGACAGTTAAATCAGTTCAAATTAGTTAAAAACCCTGAAGAACACGGTCGGAAGCCAACAGTGTTGACAAGAAAAGTATGGTGAAAGGCCAACAACAATCCACATATCACCGTCAATGCTCTCCTGAACAACCTTGGTGAGTCTTGGACCAAGATATTAAGGCAGACACTCCATCAGACATATATAGTAGGCTACACAAGAGTTCTCCACGGACTCCGACAAAGAAAGACTCTACTCCTGAAAAGAGACAATGATAAACTCATCTAGCATTTGCAAGAGCACTTCTGGACAAAGATCCAAGTTTTTGGTCTTCAGTGTTGGGGTTGCTTAAGATGCAAGACAAGTTTCTCTGTGTCTCTTTTAAGGAGTAGAGTCTTTCTTGGTCGGTCTCCATGGAGACCTCTCATGGAGACCTCTCATGTGCCATATATGCTGGAGTGACTGCCATGATATCTTGGTCCAATAATTGCCAGGGTTGTTCAGGAGAGCATTGATGGTGATCTGTGGATTGTTGTTGGCCTTTCGCAATACTTTTCTTGCCAAACAAGGGGACACCGCTGGCTTCCGACTGCATCCTTCAATGTTTTTAGTGAGTTGAACTGAACGTCTTGTTCTTCCTAATTATGTTTTGTGTGGTGGATTCTTACACTTGGAATTGTTTCGAAATAGCTCTGTAGCCTTTCCCCTCTTTGTGAGCATTCACAATATGCACAAAAAAAGTTATTTGATCTTCTTCACCATGCTGTCAAAGAGCTATAGAGTGTTGTTCTATAATATCCCTCACTGTACATTCAATAGGACACATTTGTAATGCATCCACATTGTATGCACACATCCTGGGATAATTACATAACAATATAAAAGCCTATCACACAGTATAAAGAATGTTTGGAATGTCAAAAACATGTGTATTATCACAAAAAGTGGCCTCAATCCTTAGACTTGGTATGGGGTATGAATAATTTTGGACAGGCATAAAAACATAATTCTTGTTCAATTCTATTGTTATGCAAAAAATGTTGAGCCCAAAGATATTGGTTTGTACTTGCAAACTAATTGTCCTTAGTGTAAAGCGAAATTTCCACCACTCCAGCTGGTATAGATATGAGAAAAACGCAAAAAACTCATATTTTCTAAGGGGTATGAATAATTGTGGGCTTAACTGTATATCATATCAAACATGTTCTACACCATTCTTAATCCACCTTGATCATAATTTAACATCAGTTCTTTTATCTTTGAATAAGTTCATCTGGATTGTTATTGAACATAAGAGATTAGATTTCTTTTTGCACAAATCCAATAAAAAGTGAATGAGATACTCACAATTTTAGTTACGTTTCACTGCTAAACAAGCAGTGTTTTACGTTTTACTCTTTCTCCATTCCTCCATACACATTTTTGAAATATACTATTTAATTGTGTAATGACATGTTCCGGTAAGACAATTACTGAACTTACATATGTTAATTGAGATGCCAATAAGCTTTTGACTATTAACAATTGTCTAAATTTCCATGCACCTATAAATGATTTGATAGAATCCACTTTTATTTCCCAATTTTCATTTATTTTGCTAGCACTTGTAGTACTACTGAAAGTAATACCTAAGGCATTAACTTCATTATTTGGATATACATTCCATTTCAATTCACCAAACGTATCTCTTCTAAGGCTATTTGACCCAATCCATATTACCTCTGTTTTAGTTTGATTGAGAGAGAGACCTGATATAGACTTAAACTTGTCCAAGACTGCTATATGACCTTGCTAATTTGATTTTCATTTCTTAAGATCATTGTTATATCATCAGCATATACAGTGATATCTTTGCATCCCTTTTCTGGTATTTATAAAAGAATGTTTAATACCTTCTATATTTCCATCTTGCCTTTATACTTTGCATGCTAATACTTCTATACACAATACAAATAATAATGCAGAAGATCCCTGCCTTACCCCTTTGTCTATAGGGAAGAAATCAGAAACATCGAGGGTTGAGTGCAAGAAGGCCGTAACTCAAAAATGCTATAATCAACTTTCAAATATTCGGGACTCATTACTATACACTGTAGCACCCAACTTATAACTCTAGTTTTAGTCAAATTAAGGGGGCTGTGCACCTTCAGGTACAGCCTCTATAAAACTGCCGTAATTTCTTCATTATTCATTTAATATATATAAAAGTATACATTTTTTTGCAGAAAAGGGGTCAATAAATCCAACTATGATCATGAAATAGACCATTTTGGGAGAAAATTATAAAAAACACGTTTTTTGACCCATTTTAGGTTCCGCAAAGATAACTCAAAATATATTTTGTTAAATTTTGTCATACCAGTTTTATTATATTCCTCATGCAATTCCCTAGGAATCGGGGTTTTTTTTGTTGAAAATCTTTATTATTTTTTGAATAATCGACCAAAAAGTGCCAAAAAATATGATTTTTTTACTAAAAAATGGTGATTTTCACGATTTTGGAGGTTAAAAAAACACGTTTTTTTAGAACTTTTTGGTCTATAATTCAAAAAATAATAAAGATTTAAAAAAAAAACCGATTCCTAGGGAATTGTATGAGGAATATAATAAAACTAGTATGACAAAATTTGACAAAATATATTTTGAGTTATCTTTGCAGAACCTAAAATGGGTCCAAAAAACGTGTTTTTTATAATTTTCTCAAAAATGGTCAATTTCATGATCATGGTTGGATTCATTGAACCCTAAATTTCCTGCAAAAAAATGTATACTTTTATCTAGATTAAAAACGTAACATCAATTCTGCTCATGATCGCAAACTCAATAAATACGCCGGCCTTGCCAGTGACCTGCGAGAACAGGGTTATGACACCAAGCTCATATGTGTTGAAATTTGTTCCAGAGGCCTTATCTCAAATTCAAATAAGAGTTCCCTTCAATCCATTTTCCCCCTTCTTTCCATTAGCAAAAAATTGAAATGATTTAATATAAAAAAATAATGAAGAAGTTACGGCAGTTTTACGGAGGCTATACGAAGATGTTTATGCGTTATCTCTTTATGGTTCTAAAAATCCAGGTTATATGGATTATTTTGGTACCAAACTATAAATTGGCCCAAAAGTTGAGTTACGGCCTTCTGGCGCTCAAACCTCAATATATGCCTTAATGAAACGAGCAGTGGCGTAGCCAGAGGGGGCGGGGCGATCGCCACACCAATATATTGAGTCTGTCAGTTGAGATTGGCACCGTCAGTTCATTTGACAAGGGGGAATCATGGAATTATGATTTATGACGGTCAAATTAGTAGAAAGATAGCAATTTTTCGCACGCTACGCGCACATGTGCTCATTTATACCAAAAATGTACCTCATCATGGTAACACTAATTGTACAAGCGCAAATTTCTTTCGTCGGTAAAGTCTTGTCGGTTCACTTTTATTTCTCGCTTCCCAATGAAAAACCTAGCTACGCCACTGTTTGGCCTGACCTTACCTGATCTGATCATGGACTTATTTTAATAAGTCCACTTATTTTAATAAGTCCACTTAAAAGTGCCAGGTTCTGATCTTTTCACGTATAGCTTGCAAATAAACCACATAGTATAGCAGCACTGTTGCCTAGATCAGAAAAAGTGCTTTCAACACAAGATTGTCACTCCATCATCAGCAGATCAGTGATTTGATAAAGCGAATAGGTTGTTCTTGAAACATTTACTAACGTTTTTTTAATTCGGGATTGAGATGATAAATCCAATTAGACTGGTCAGTAAACCCTAATTACTACTTGTGTTGAATTTCTTGACCAGAAAACAAAACAAAAGAAAGAACCAGACCTAATACAAGAGCTTTGTTAAGGTTTGTCAATTCTTGACAAAGGTAATTCATTCGAGTATTTTATTAACAAAATATTAAATACAAACATTTTTGAATAAGTTATGTATAAATACTAGAGATCAACAAATTCATCTCGAAAGTGAAAAAGGTAAATGTGAAATTGTTTGCACTTTTTGGCCAAGTCTCCTGATTTTGTAGCATTATTTTTAGTTTAAACATACATATAAATATCTGTAATAGAGTTAAAAACTTTGCATTCTTTAACTGATGAAAAAACTTCTTTTGACTCCAGTTTACCATACCAATTTTAACTTTTGTGTCATAACAACTTATGATACAAATATACTGTTTGTAAAGGTTACGACATATTTTTAACAAATAAGGCATAATATTAAACAAATATCTTGTCCTTCTTTATGCTAATAATATCTCAATAAGTTGGGCTAATGATTGCCTTATTATTTTATCTATAGATTTCAAGAGTTTAAAACACTTTATACAGCGATTACTGTATTTGGCAGTGGAACCGCAATAACGTTACAGCGGGACTTAACTGTTTACATGGATCTCATGGACACACACACACACAGCATTAAAACACCTACGTTTTCACTCAAATACTGTACAATTATAATGATTCAATATTTATTTATAAATCTCATTTATTTCCCACTTAAATATTATAAAACTAATTAAACAGATACAACAATAGAAATGTGAATATTCAGGGGCGTAACTACTTTTTTTGAGTGGGGGGGATGAAAATTATCAGACTCAAATACGGCAGGGCTGTCAAGTTCAGAGTAATGTTCAGAGTGAGACTTTTTTAACCTCAAAATATTTTTTTACTCGCTACGCTCGTAAAACTATTGCCCGCCTTTTGTAACCCAAATAATACACTTTTTACAGATTGGGCTCATTTTGTAGCCCAAAAATTGAGGCGGATCCAGGAAAATTTTAGGGGGGGGCCCAAAAAAATTGCCGGTACCATCCAAGCGGTGCGCAGCACCGCCCTCCGAGCTATGCTCGGACAGGGGGGTGTCTGAGGGGGGATGTGCCCCCCTCTGAAGTAGAAAAATTTTCAATTTCCGAACTCATTTGGTGCGATCTGGTGTATACTTTTGAGCAACATTTTATCAAAAAGCCACCTCTTCATTTCCAATAAATATATTATTTTTTTATCAATGCACGAAAGAAGTTGAGCATATTATACTGATATATTTTTGATTTAAGTATAGATGATTTGAAAGGTCGAACAGGGGGGAGTCTGAGGGGGGAAGTGCCCCCTCAGAAGTAGAAATTTTTTCAATTTTCGAACTCATTTGGTGCGATCTGGTGTATACTTTTGACCAACATTTTATCAAAAAGCCACCTCTTCATTTCCAATAAATATTTTGGTTTTTTATCAATGCACGAAAGAAGTTGAGCATATTATACTGATATCTTTTTTATTTAAGTATAGATGATTTGAAAGGTCGAACAGGGGGGAAGTGCCCCCCTCATAAGTAGAATTTTTTTCAATTTTCGAACTCATTTGGTGCGATCTGGTGTATACTTTAGACCAACATTTTATCAAAAAGCCACCTCTTCATTTCCAATCAATATATATTTGTTATCAATGCAAGAAAGAAGTAGAGCATACGACGTATATACTGATTTTTTCTGAATTTAAGTATAGATTGTTTAAAAGCTCGAACAGGGGGAGTCTGAGGGGTGATGTGCCCCCCCCCCCCCCCCCCCCTCTTCCTCTCTTTCTTTTTTCCTTTTTTTCCCCCTTTTCCCCACCCCCCCTTTTTTTTTTTTCTTCCTTTTTTTCCCTTTTTTTTTTGGTAGGGGGGGGGGCCGGTCCCGTCGGCCCCCCCCCCTGTTTCCGCGCCTGGTCATGCATTCCTTGATTGATAGCAATTTGTAAATCGCTGTCGTCATTGTTTTCATTTTAAAATGATAAAATCCAAACTGCAATGAATGAATTGAATGTCCCAGTGTGGTTGTGTCCAGTGTGCAGTGTGTGAATCTTTACGCCCACCTATTTGTTTAAATACGTCACTTTTAAAATTATTGGTTATGAAAAATCTGGGGGGGATGATTACATTAGGCATCCCCCCCAGGTAAAAATCTGGGGGGGATATATCCCCCCCATCCCCCCCTGTTGTTACGCCAGTGTGAATATTAGATATACAAAAATATGCATACATATATAAATGTTTTAAAACATTACAAACTATAGAATACACTTCAACCATAGTACCAAATAAATCTGTGTAAATATTAGGTTTATAAACAAAATAGAAAATTAAAATAGAAAATGTTACTGATTTGTGCATACAATGCATTCAGGTAAAGATTTTTAACAGGTTCACCGTCAGATTTTTCTAGTTTGAAACGGTTCAAGCTTTTAGTCAAACATTTGGCCCGTATTCTCGTACGTAGTTAAACACGGTTTTAAGCTAAACATGCGTCTAACTTTGACTTTAGACACAGCGTTTAACTAAACGTGATTCTCGTACATTTGTTTTACTTAAACACGCGTCTAACTCACTGAAAAGTGTCTAACTTTAAACATAGGTATGGGGGTAGTTTAAGGCGCGTTTAACTAAACAAATACACGAACTGTATGCCTTGAATGATTACTCAACCGTGCCCGGTGTAAGCTGCCAAGCAAATTATGTAGTATTAAAAATACACGTGCGTTCAAGGTATTCAGTCGATATCTGTTGTAACCCATTTGGGCCGCAACAAAAATTAATACCTGTATACAGTAACGCACAACCACCCTGGGGAAGAGATGCACCGAGTTTAAAACCGTTGTTTAAAAGGTAAACTCGCGTTTTAGTTAGGCACGCGTTTAGTTAGACATGGTTTTTAGCTAAAACCATGTTTAGTACGAGAATACGGCCCAATTGTGATTAAAATAAATAAATCTGTATCCATAAAAGTGATCAATTGCTTGGAAGTAGATGCTTGGACTCAAGTTTTTAAGTGAATGCTCCAATGATTACCATTTACTTATTTAAATAAAGAGGACCTTTTACTACAGATCTATATCTTCAGCATTCGCTTGTATTTTTGCAAGATCCTACATGAGGAGCTTATCCCTCTGTATTCAACGCGGCAGGCGTCTGCAGACAATATTCAAAAATTTCACAAAATGTTTCAAATATGTCAAAATTATTTAATCTTATTACCATTTTTAGAATCACCATGAGAAATGCATTAAAATAAGTACAAACTTGACTAATATTGGTTCAATAATCCTCGAGATAGTCCTTGAAAGTTGTGAAAGGTTTCTGAAAAATCTGTTTTGTATGATATGGAAAAACCAATAGCCGCGTGGAAAGTGTTAACACCATGACTAACACACTAATATTGCACCATGTGTTGTATGTGGGTAAGAGAACATTTCCGGGTTTTATAAGACCAGATATGGATGAATCATGATGCTACCAAAAATTGTTTTGAGTTCAATTCACAGAACTTTAAATTTACTGGCATAACCATATCTGAATCTATCGGAAAAGTAAAATGGCCAGCCACCAAAAGTAAAGGTTACAGCAAAAAAAGTATAAAGGTAAAGGTGGTCGATCCTGTAATCCCAGGAGCGGAGTGCCCATCTCTCTTTCAAAGCGATAGGGCCAGACTCACTCCTTGTTATAATGTTGCTGTGTGGGGCTCGCTACACCTCCTGCACAGCGAGTCTGTCACCTTCCAGCTCTAAAGAATGCCGGTACCCAAAGGTCATTACAATCACTAGTAAATGATAGCACCCGCTATTGTTATACTCCAATCACTAATCTGATCTACCAAAAAGAAAATCTAAACATTTTAAGCCATTTCTTGAATTTTAGTTTGTTGAGCAATTGCTATTGCTTTTTCTTTTTCTTATTTTTATTTTTATTTTTCCCGATTTATTTGGCCCAATATCTATTACGGTCACAATTTGGGCTGACTGATGATGTGGCAGTATGTCCTCTTTCCTACTCATGCAATGCTGGCAAATGAGATTGCTTCATGACCACTAGTAAGTAGGCTCTAAAAAGAACAGTTCAGAATAGGTTGCCACTGGACTACTAAGAATGGTGGCTCTAAAATATTGCACTCTTTCTATCGTTATGATTAAAATATGTTAAAACATTGCACACATCTTAATAATTGTATACAACAATGATTGACTTTACACCAATTATTGATTTTATGCTCAATCAATGCCGCTGATCCGACTTATATTTTTTTCCTGATCATGTTTCTTTCTTTTCTGTTGACAGCATCTTTTCTGTGAAGACATCCGAGGTGGAGGTCTTCAAGATGTTGATGGTTTTGTTGCTTTCTTTGGAGATGCTTTAGATGGAGACGTTCGAGAAGTTGATGGCTTTGTTGTTTTCTTTGAAGATACTTTAATGGGAGGTGATGTTGATGGCTTTGTTGTTTTCTCGGCAGATCCTTTAGATGAAGACATTTGCGATGTTGATGGCTTTGATGTTTTCTTTGCGGCTGCTTTAGGTGAAGGGGATGTTGATAGTTTTGTTATTTTTGGAAACGTTTGAGAAGCTGATGGCTTTGTTGTTTTCTTTGGAGATGCTTTAAGTGGAGGGGATGTCAATGGCTTTGGAGATCCTTTAGATGGAGATGTTCGAGAAGTTGATGGATTTATTGTTTTCATTGGCGAGGCTTTACAGGGAGGTGATGTCACTGTCTTTGTTGTTTTCTTCGGAGTTCCTTCAGATAGAAACATTTGAGAAATTGATGGCTTTATTGTTTTCTTTGGAGTGATTTTGGTGGAGGGGATGTCGATGGCTTTGTTATTTTCTTTGAAGATGCTTTAGATGGAGGGATGGAGGGGATGTCGATGGCTTTGTTTGTTTTCTTTGAAGATGTTTTAGGTGGAGGGGATGTCAATGGTTTTGTTGTTTTCTTTGGAAATGTTTTAGGTGAAGGGGATGTCGATAGCTTCATTATTTTCTTTGGAGATGCTTTAGATGGAGGGGATGTCGATGGCTTTGTTTGTTTTCTTTGTAGATGCTTTAGGTGGAGGGTATGACGATGGCTTTGTTGTTTTCTTCAAAAATGTTTCAGATGGAGGTGACATCGATGGCTTTGTATTCTTTGAAGATGCTTTAGGGGAGATGATGTCAATGTTATGGTTCAGTTTTCACTGGGGATGGTTTAGATGCTGATGATGGCTTTGTTTGTGTACCTTTTGCTGCAGCTTTTACTGACCCAGAATCCTTTGCATCATCTATTCTTGCATATTCTTTCTTTATAAGCTTTTCCATTTCTCCCTATACAAGAAAATACACAATAAAAAATATAAGAATATGATATTATTTCAAGAAATTAATTGCCAACTTGGCATTGAGTTGTAAAGGCTTGAAGGTGCTCAATGTGATCACCAGTCTTATCCGCCAGATTTTGCCAACAATATATCATTTTTATACCATTTAGAAATCCAAAATATTTCCAAGACTGTAAAAGCATTCATTGAATTTGCTATACTTTTGGGAGTAATGCCAATGGAGCACGTAACACAGTTATTTATTACATACAGCTTTTTGAATCTGTCACATCATGATCTTTTCTCAACCATTCTTGTTTTATACTCAGATTTGAGTGAAATTTTGAAATTGAAAAGGAAAACAATCAATCGGGTAATAATCATATTGAGCACTCTCATTTATGATATGATTTGTGATTTCGACACGGAAAAGCAACAACTTATTTTTTTAAAGACACACCCCTTTATAGTCTGATGTGAAGATAAATGTATGTTGCAAAAGAATCCATCCAGCTGAAGAAATATTTTCAAATTAAGTGTAAATTCCAGGTTTGGACAGGTGGAATATCCTTCCAACAGATTACTTCTGAGTGAAACAGGTTACTTCTGAGAGTCACCTATTTTTATGTCTGGTAAAAAGGTCTATCTCTGTGAACTACTTAAGATGTCCAGGTTTGTTGTTTATTTTATCTTGATTACCATGACCGTCAGACATTATATTTTCTATTTCTTTTAATTTATATTTTGATGTTGTTATCTTAATTCTTACGTCAATTTCATTGGCATTTTTTAAATCCTTCCCATTTGTGTTTCTTGTTATAGGTAAATTAATAATTGAACGAACATCACGAATGCAGTACAAAGATGGACGCGCCCGAAATTATCACGCGAATGGTTGTGCGCGCTTCACGCAATGTACGCGATACGCTGCTTAGTTGTGTTCGTTCAATTATTAATTTACCTATAGCAAGTACTAGGAGTTGCAGCGAACCAATTGATCAGCCCATCAGTGCTCTTTGTGTTGAGTCGCCAGATTGATTCCTAATCACTCAGGTTATTTACTTGTTGATGTCTGATGGGCTATTGTTGATATTTGCTCTTTATACACACAAAAGGATTGGTCAGTAAAGGAGCCCAGCATTTTAATATTTTATTTCTAAATTTTATTTCCATAATAAACACTGACCTTCCATCCTAAAAGCTCTGCTAATTTGTAACATCCATCATCGCATGTTCCGATGAGAGCAACATCCCTAGGAAAAGAAGGGGAAAAAGTGATAATTTTATTAACAATTTCTGAAATGAGGAAATCATGAAATCATTTTTGCCGTAAATTACAGTACACTTGTTGCAGCTTAAAGGGACACAAAGTCATGTTGAATTTTTTCAATTTTAATTAATTTACTTCAGAATTCAAGATGAACATTAAAAATTGCCATTATTGTTGTTTCTACTCACAAAAACACAGCAAAACTTGATTAAAACAATGTTTAAATGTTGGAATACCACCCCTAACCATACATAAAATGCTGGTTACGGCTCAACCAGCATTTTCGAATCGATTTTTTTTTTGTTGTACAAAGAGGGCTGATTCTTATTTATCCTTAAAGGTATAAGTTCATACATGTAATACAATTGTAAAAATATACAAATACCAGTTTTTATCATAATTGAGGGCGCATCCTCCAACACATCTCTTCATGCCCCTTTAAGCACAAATCTGCCTTAGATAACATAAGTACATATGTACTATTCGAGGTAACACTTCGTTGAAATATTTTTACATAGAGATCTATAAATTTAATACCATATTTAGAGAATAAAATATAGTTTGTAGCTGTTTTGCTATATACGTTGGTCTCAAAATGTATAGGCTGTACCATATTTGAAGTCGTGTATGGTCGCTGCAGGCGGCCATACACTGCCCTGCATCGATCATAAAATCATAACATCTTATTTAGTTTATTGGTTATTGCACAACGCACACGCCAGCAACTTTGTGTAGGTTGAACATTTTAACGCAATGACCATACACACTTTAAGGTATGAATTAAGCCACTACAAACTAACTATTATCGGTCTGAAACTCAGCCACAACCAATCAAATTGCCTGTTGACATCCAAAACCACACCCACTTATAAGAATTGTCAATATTAATTAAAAGATTAGCTTATCACAAATTTAGAAACCGTTTAAGAAAATGTATCTAGTAATTATTTAGATTAAAGTCAAATCCAAGCAGTGCAGGAAATAGATTTGTATGCGCTGCATTTCACGGTGCATCAAATAGCGCAGTATACGATGCGAACCACAAAATATATTATTCATTTAATGCAAAGGAAAAACACCCTGTTTATTTACTTCAAACTTGACATTCTTTTTCAATTTTCAACAACAAAAATTGGAAAAAAAAGGATTTTTTTAACAAATTATTTAAGAATTTACTGATAAAAAAATGACTGACCCACCAACCCTATCTGAGAAGTCAATTTGCTCATCATGTCATAATACTGAAGCCCTCCAATATTAATGTACAACTATATATATTAATTGGTATTGTTGTTGTTCAGGATGGGTTATCTTGATTAACTCAGGTAAATGAAATTGCTAATTTGTGTAATGAACCATTACAAGGAAGTATAAATATAGAAATAATGACACAGATATCTGAAATCCAAACTCTTATCCCCAAAATCATCATTTTGCAACAACATACAATGTTGTAGTACCTGTATTTGTCTTTAGAATCAAAGTCCATTCCACCGCCCATACCAAGCATTGCAAACATAGGGTGACTCTGAAAAAAGTAAACATACAGAATGTAAATGTAGCACAAATACTAGAAGGCCGAATGAAGCGAGAGACTGAATGACTGTTGCCAAGATAAAAGCATTTTACCATATAGATGGGGACTTGTTTACCAAGATCCAGATGACTGCAGTTGATTATGGTAAATTTGAATCATAAAAAAAATCCAAAAAGCGCCGTTCATGTTCATCCGATAACTAAATTGATACTGAATATCTATTTCTAAAAAAGTTAAGTTTATTCCATATGTTAGATTTCATGTTCAGATTTCAAAGTAGCTTGAAAATATGTTTCATTTATTTGTAATGTTAGTTCATTGATGAAACGTAAGACATGATGGACCTGTTCGTATCAGGAACTGTTTTATGGGTATAGTCAGTTCTAAATTAAATAATGGAAATAAATAAATGCACATACCTGCCCGCATTTTTCCATGTTTATCAGCAATCTTGGAGTTGTCTCATCTACTCTGTTGAAAAATTGTGATTAGAATAGTTATTAAAAAAATCGCAGGCTATGCCCGCATGTGTCCCCAAAATGCAATATTTTGGTACAAGCTTGTTTAGAGCCAAAATGTACCTGAAAATGTTTGCACGCTACGCACAGATTTCTTAGGTCAGAACATTCTTGTCGGTTCACTTCCATTTCTTGCACCCCCCCCCCCCCCCCATATAAAAAACCTAGCTACGCCACTAATCAGATTTCACTACATGTATATTGTGTATATTGACTTGGGTACAATGCATTTGATTCTGGCGCTTGGATTTTGTTGCTTAGAGGTTTTTTATAGTAACTTACAAAATAACTTTTCATAGCCACTATGCCCATTCAAAACTGTAAATTAATAACTTTAGATTCACAGCACACAAAAGTAATTTGCACAAATCAGTTAGTCCTCCTTACATTTTATGGAATTCTATCAATGAATTCCTTTCACAAATTGATAATAAAATAAGAGTGCTGAGAAGTCATGCCTCTGACAACCCACCTAAATGCTACATAACTATCTTGGTTTTTCAAATGCAGGTTCATTTGTGGCAATGAGAGACTTTTCGAGACTATTTCAGCTGTTTCAAGTCATGTGCACAATGTTGATCCTTCATCAGACATTGTATTCACATAGAAAAATGTTCCATTTTTTGGGGATAGATCATCATAGTGACTGATATTGCTACTACGAAAGGATGATCAAGGACGATCGATCCGCATAAGATCGATCGTCAGGTCAGTATGAAAAGGTTTAAGGCCAACCCGACCGACCCTAAAATTTCAAAAATCAGGCCCGCATTTTTTTTAAATTTAAATGTTACCCAATTTGTTAAAATAAATTTTCTGCTTGAAATGAATAAGTCTGCTCGAATAGATTGCTTTTAAATTATTATCAGAACTGAAATATTAGTCAATGGACATTAACCAATTTTGTCTTGTCATGAACCACGGTCTGTCAGTAATATTTGTCAGCAAAAAAAAGAAAATCAACCGACCGACCTGACTTCAAGATTGTTGGCACTTGAAGGCAACACAACAATATGTGTTGGCCTAATATGAATACCCAATACTATTTACCTGCCAACGAGTGAGGCAAACGGTTGAACTTTCAATGATGTTCCCATGACAATCAACATATCACACTCAGGGAAATCCTGTATTGAAACATTTCAAAAGATACAAAAATAACAAAAATTCTAAAGAATTCAATTTTACAACATGAACAAGGCAAATATATTTCCAAGCAATTGAAATGCATAATTTCTCATAAAATTACATTGCTTTTTGACACTCCCAAGAAGAATTATTATTATCTAGAAATTTGCTTGTCAATTACACCACTCCAACCAATGCTAAATCGGAGTGGTGTAATTGTTCTGAATTATTCTGATTTTGGGTAATAACTTAAATTGATCATTAAGACATACAGGATGAATCAGAAAGAACAGGCACTTTTTCTAGTGAAAGCGCTACTGAAATTCCAGGCCTGCATATTCATATCCAATGATAGCGCTACACAGACCACATATTTGGCTTTCATTCAAAAATAGAGCCACAACGTTGTGAGAATTGAGTATCTCATCATTTGAACGTTTCGTCATAATGTTACAACACTTTTAATAGAATCCGGTATTTTTAAGCCAATCCACGGAATAGCAATAACACACAATATTGTTGGGTGGCTGATGAGAGATGCCAACCAATGAAACTAGAGAAAAACCTGAAAATGCACATGCATGTTGGATACAAAATCTTAAAATGACCAGAAATTAATAGAACTGTGGAATTATGAGTAATAAAGCCTGGATTCAAGGTGGAACAAGTGAAAAGAGGCATTTCAGCTTATTCAGAATGCGAACCTCATCAAGGAATGGCGTGATAATTCGACTATCCTGTGGATTGGTTTCAAAATTTGGGGCACTACTAAAATTAGTGTAACATGATAATGCAATGATCGATTTTTAAAATTCTTCTTTTGAATGAAAGCCAAATTATAGGTCTTTATATTGCTTCCATTGGTTTAGAATATGCCTGCATACATTTTTTGTGATGCCTTTGTGAAAAAAGTGCCTGTTCTTTCTGACTCCCCATGTACTATGTCCAACTCACCTCTTGTACTAATGTAGAAAATCTAGCTGGTAAACTTTCACCGAAAAACACAATATCTATCAGAAAAGGAGATAAAAGGTTTTGTCTTGTGATTCATTACTTTATGATCAAATAAAGTGTTTAAAGACGGGCAAGATTGATAACCATATGATTCATTCAGTTGAGTATTTAAAAATATATATATAATGCCTAAAGAAAATCTTGTCCAGAAAGAGACAAAAGAAACAGACACCCCCCCCCCCCCCCCATCCTCATTGAACATCTAATCAGTGACACAATACAAAGTAATTATTTTGAAAGCAAGTGCACATCTGAAAACCAAAGCATCACCCATACTACACGGTTGAATTTAAAAAATCTAAACCTAAACAGTAACATTGCATACTCAATCACATTATGTAACATAACACTCAGGCCCGTAACCAGGATTGTTTCTGGGGCGGATTTTGTCAAAAGGGGACCTTTCTTCCCGAATCTGGACCTTTTGACAATGGGGGCAAATTTGTCAAAAGTGGACCTTTTTACCAAAAAGGCATATAAAAATGGTGTTCTTTTTCACTCGCTATGTTTGCAAATAGCATTTCTTGGATCTTTTAGGATTTGGGGTGGGGGTGGGGGCAATTCCCCCTGTCATGGTTATGGGCATTATAACAACAAATGTACTTACCCGGTTTCACAACTCCTTCACAATCTGTGCACCTGGGAATTCTGTCAGAAAATATCTCCTCTGAAAGAAAAATACAATTTTGATCATTGAAATACATGTCAATGTTGATGCAACAAGAATTGGTTTTAAGGATTGAACATAGGCAACCTTGTGTTTTGTTGTAAATAGCCCACAGATCTAACCTTGAATTTTGTCAACAGCTTTTGAGTGTCTTAAATATTGTTTGGGTTTTTGTTTGGGTCAAATACGTTTAATTTTGATGAATTGGATTTAGATGTCTCTAACATTGGGTTTTGATGTAAATGCCATCGTTTTCTCAAGGTGGAGAATCAAATTAACCCTCAATGAAACCGTATATGAAAACTATGCTGTTAGCCCATGCTCCCTATCTTCCTGGTTGATCACAGAAGACGATATATGTGAACAGAAAAGTTGAAATTGTAGTTGAACCTAGTTGAAAAGCTGACCAATTTCCATATCAAACCAACTAGTTTTCACTATTTTGAACTGGATATGATATATGAGTTCCTACAAACTGAAATATCATACATCCGAAATAAGCCTATATGGGTGGTGACATACCTTTCATCCACTCTTGCGAGTATTCCTTCCTACAATCTCCTGTACAATGACCTGAGTGAAACGTTCCATGTGCTTCCACCATTACATCTCCAGGTACACCTGCTACTCTCTCTAAAGTATCAATATTCTTGGTAATAAAATAGAAACAGCATTAATTATATTATATAGCAATGGGAAACAAAAGTTATATCTACAGGGTGTATCAAAATATCCGAACACTTTTTTTCAGAGTACTGTACCCTTAAAGTAAATCACATATGGCTCTGAAAAGTAGATGTCATGTTAAGGCTATGTCTTGGCTATCACATGTAGTCAATCGACAATAAAGTTGCTGAGATATTATGGATAAGTAGACCATCCTGAAAACGCAAATTTACATTGTTCATATTGTAAATGGAGTTGTATGTCTTGGACATGCTATGGAGTGGCCAGTTTGCTCCCCAGCTCGCTCCCCAGATCTTACACCATTAGACTTTCTTTTGGGGATGTGAAGTCTCAAGTCTTCCAGACACCACCAGCTAATCTCTAGTGGAGAAATCACATCGTCAGTGCTGTTCAGGGAAAAGCTCACACGGGTGACACGTTGTGTAGTACTTTACATGCGGGAATGCACTCGTCGATGCATCTCGAAACAAGAACTGCATTTTGAGGGTCAAGCAGCACCATAATGTTAACTTCAAAACAAACAATAAAAGATCACTGGGCTACTTCCATTTGTTTATTTTTTAATTATGTACCTTAAAAGAGCGGAGAAGAGGATTTGCATGCAAACTTTTTCATTTGTATTTTGAAGCGTCATTAATTTATCAGCCAATTTATTGCCAGATTTATTCAATTTTGATCATGAAATAGCCAAGACAAAGTGTTGCCTTTTTATACACCCTGTATTTTCCAAATTTAAACATTTCGTGTTACCTATGAGTAAGCTATTCTTAGAAGACAAGAGCTCTAGAGTGGGATGGCATTGATGCTGACCTTCAGAAAAGTAAATTCGTTAATTGCTTTAACAAAAGATATAAGGGATATCTTTTATCATATTATGAATGATGTATCAACCACCACGTTTCATGAATTTATTAATACTAGCGGGCATACGCGCTTCGCGCGGAACCCGCTAGAAGATAACGGGGCGATTAGTAAACAAAGCGTAAGAAAATTTGGTACAATATCAAGAACATGTCCTTTACATAATTCTGAATAAATCTGAATATCGCAGGTGCATTTGATAATCCGGGTATATGTGATGTGCCTTAATCCAGGTAGGCCTATTACACGTATATACCCTTTGTGATTTTAATATCCAGATACCCAGGTACCTCAGGATGTAGGCCTCCCATGTGACCTGAAATGCAAGTACCCCATAGGCCTAATCCCTACTCTCTAAATGTAAAAGAGTGGTTTTCCACTTTTTCAAGGAGTTAAACGCAGGACAACACGTTTTTGAGTGGAAAAACACTCTAAAAGGAGTAAAAGGGGATTTTATATGACAATGTTCCACTTTATTGAGTGGACATTTTCCACTCTAAAACGGGTTGTCCTGTGTTTCACTCCCTTCACTCCTTTTCGAGTGAATTTCCACTCTTCCCACTCGTTTTGTATTTAGAGAGTACCCCTACTCCAGTTACCACAGGTGCCCTTAATATTGTTTCGGGTATCACATGATCTAGGTACTGTATGTGCCGTTATATCGAGATTATACCCTTGTGCCCTTACTTGATCATATTCAAGTAAGTTAAACGCGGGTGCCGAAGATAGCGGGCAGTTAGTCATATCAAAATAGACAGAGGTGAGTAATTTCAAAGCGTTATAAATGTTTATATAAATATCAAGAACATGTCCTTAAATAATGCAGGTACCTAAGGTGCCCTTAATATAATGTAAGTGACATGGTGCCCTTAATACACCATGAGCTTATAGGCCCAATGTGCTCTTTCTTAAATAATACATGTTCCTAATCCAAGTACTCCACGTCTGCTAGACCCAACCCCTCACAGGTGGACTTAATAACCCAGGTACTGCACGTGCCGGCGTTATATCCATACCAATGTGCCTGTACTATTATCCAATTTATAAAGGAAAGCGCAGGTATAAGTGCCGAAGCTATTATAGCGGGTGGTTAGTCATATCAAAACGTAGGATGAGGGTATTGTAAAACAGCAAGAGTATGTCGTTGATACTCCATGTACCCTGTGCCCTTAATACTGACTTTGGTGCCTCAGTGCCCTTAATCCCTATATACTGTATGCCCTTAAGAAATCCAAGTACGCCATTTATAACACATGGTGCCCTTGATTATTCATGTACTCCCCCATATACTTTAATAACCAAGATACTCCATGTGTCCTTAAGTGATCCAATATAGGACCTCCCTGGACTATTTGGTATATCTTGAATCGAATATTAAGGGCATCTGTGATAACTTTTTATGCGGTTATTCGGGCCTACGTGGATTAATAAGAATACTTTAGAATATTAAGAGTATCTGGATTGCCTTAATATAATTATAGGCCACATCTGGGTGGGTACCCCATGTGACCTTAAGTAGACCTACCCCACGTGCAGTGGCGGCACTACCGGGTGGCGATTATTTTTTTCGTACATGAGTTTAACCAAATTTATTTATTCCGTTTTAATACGAAATAAAGCAAAATTCACTGAATACAATTATTTTTTTAACATTTTTAAACAAATGAACTGATTTTGGTTAAACTCATGTACGAAAAGATAATCGCTACCGGGTAGGGGTATGCCCCGAGGGGGTGGGGGGGGGGGGATGCCACCAGTCGTGACCTCTCCCACACTTTAAGTCCCTACACATTTTGTACCCCAAATAATAATTTTAAAAAGTTCAATTTTAATGTCAAAATTCAAAGTTACTTAAAATTAAATTGGTCCAAAATGTCTGATTTAGAACAAATCAATCTTATTTCAGGAAAGTTTACAATAAAAGCCAAAAGGCTTAAATTTTCCACCCAAGTGTTTTGTCTTGGCCCCTTCCAGATTGTTTTATTGTCCCCCACTGTTGATGGTGGTGCCGCCACTGCCCATGTGCACATACTGTATCCAGGTTATTCAGTAGGCCTGCGTTCTGAGCGTTTAGTGGGTTCTAGTTCTATAGTCGGTTATTTAGTTTTATCATATTTATGGTCGGCGGATCACTTGTACCATTCCATGATTGTATTTGAGCACTATGTGTGCCAACCCCGTTTTTTTCGGGCCAATTTACATTAAATACATTAGTCCTCCAATAGGCATGTAGGGCTTAAACGTAGGCTATCCCTTTGCATGTCATGTTTGTTGTGTTCTAAATAAGGCCTGACCATAATTATATACCACACGCTCCGTTTATCCAGATACCATTTAATGTGCCCTTACTATATCCAGATTATCAAGTAAGGGAAGTGCGCTTGCATAGTGGCTTTAGGCCTATTAGGGTATGATGGGGCAATACCGCACGTTCCGTTCATCCAGATACCCCACGTGGCCTTACTGTATCCATATTATAAGTAAAGGAAAGTGCGGGGGAGGAGGGGGGTGCTTAGGCCTATAGGGTATGATGAGAAACTCCCGTAATTTCCGTGCTATATATATAAGCCTCACGGCGTATAAGCCGCAGCACCTTATTATTAAATTAATAAAGTATAAGCCGCACCGCTGTATAAGTCGCACGAAGAAAATGAAATGGGTGGGGGCGGGGTGCCGACCTTTATCCACCAGCCCAAAGCTTCCTGACCAGCCATGCCTTGCGCGGCGGTATCGGCCAAATTTACACATAACTAATTTTAGGTGATAACTGCTCAATTAATCATTATGTTTACATTCATTAATCATCCATATTTATAATACCGGAAGCATGGTTGACTGCATCAAATGGAGTTACCTGCATGGGTGACTCCTCCTATCAAATGGGGTTACCTGTATGGGTAACTCCTTCATCAAATGTGGTGACTTGCAAGGGTGACTTCATCAAATGGGGTTACAACTGCATGAGTAATTCCATCAAATATATTTTCCTTCAGCCACTTCATGTCACTTTAATTAATACATGTTATCCTGGATACGGTTTGCACCTTGCTCCCCGTTTCTTTATTAAAATAAAGGTCTTATAACCTTGGCTTTATGTTTTTGTTTGTGTCTTGCTCCCGTTCTCTTGTATGTACGGTATGCACAGCGGAGCAACGGACTACCAACTTTCATCCTGCCCCGTAAAAAAACGCGTACACAATTTGTCTGCGTCATTACGTGTGCACCGTATTGCGTGCGACATGTTAAACGCGAACGCGCAGCAACAACAACGGTTGGCATGGTACCGCCAGTTTCTTTATCGGTATCAAACGTCGCGTTCGCCTATATAACCAATGTGAAAGGTCACTTTAAGATCTGTGTAAGAGTTTGTTGTTTACATTTAGAAAATTTCGTGAAATATTTGTATTTGTCGGACGTATAGTCCCGTATAAATGCTTGTTACTATGCGATCTTAAAGAATAACAAACAGCCGCATATACAGAAATGTAGCTATATCCCTAAAGAAAATATTTTGGGTGAAGACCATATGTCATCACTCACTCCGAAAACCACAATTTGTGTCCGAACAGTAGCTACCCGAGTAAAAGAAATTCAACATTTCGGATTTTCACATGTGATCCTTTCTGCGCATGTCTGAAAACGGTAAGAAACGGGCATTGAACTATCTAATTAGCTCGTGTATTAGAGGCGCAATTACCACGCTTTTTCAGTTGAAGAGGGACGCGAGTGTAAAATTTTATTGAACTATCTAATAAAGCCATGTTCCGAAAATTAGTATATAGATCTATCATACTTAGTTGCTACTTTCTGTAGTCATAAAAAAGTATTCCCTGGGGAGGTATTTATATGTAATCCGATTAATATTATTACAACTATTAAGGTCTGCTGGACCCACTTTCCGTCCAGGACCCATGGAGTATGGTACCCAATTACCATGTAATCACATCACCTACAAATTCATATTTCAATGTCTAATTTTTGATTTTGGGTTTACCTTATTACTTTTGCCTTCTTAATCACCTATATGTAATAATCCTTTCTCTTTTATTTCATAATGTGTACATCATCAGTATACCGTAATATCCATACCTCTGACAAGATGTATCCGAATTTGTTAGTGTAAGTTGAAAGATTTATAAAGGGTGGCCAAATATTGAATTTGGTCAGCCCACCAATGTCTGTACTTATAATTATTGTATTTGTATTGTTAGTTGATAAAACTGAAACTGAAACGGATATCATGAATGGATTAAAGCTCATTCATACACTCTATGTAGTGTTGAACCAATCAGGAAGCAGGAATTACAAATATGCGGAGTGCATTGAAAGTGTCCACTGCACTCCGCGTGTGCGCCGTTCAAATCACGCAGTGCGCGTTTTGTTTTGATTCGTTGTTCAAGATTCGCGGGCTCGCCGATTTTCACTGCGGGTGTTAGCAAACTTGTTAAAGTGTTTTTAGTCGCCATTTACATAGATCAACATTATGCTTAAATTGTGAATTTTTATTTGTATAGTGTCGTGTATGAATTAGGTCAATGCATGCGTATGTTTTGTTTCTCGAAAAATTAGAAAAATCAATGCACTTGCGCAAATGTTGATATGCTCACAATAGCACTCCCCCTTCGGGGTCGTGCCATTATTCACACATCAACATCAGCGCGCGTGCATTGATTTGTCTAATTTCTCTTGAAACAACACATACGCATTTATTGACCTATAATCACCATTCAACAGAATATAACACCTATTGAATTATATTAGCTTTCAATAGGTTCGTTATTGGTGATTTCATTTACATCTTACTCATAGGTAGAACCAAAACTTTTAATAAATGTATGCTCTGTTTGATTACTCTTTCAAAAGTTGACATAGAGACTTTGATTGAATGTAATTTGTCATCTGAAAGCTGGTATTACAAGGACAACATTTATTGCCTTTAATCATAATTTTTTTGTAAATGACAAATTGCAATCTTTCTTCTAATCCAGTCCAATGAACGCGAAATTGAACAAATCATGTAGAATGACGACTGGTTCTAAATGATTTAATACTTCACATTTGTACTGCATTTTCACAATATTGGTGATTCAAGAATTTACTACAAAATGTTATCGCTGATAAGGCCAACAACAAAAAAAAAATTGTCTCAAATGACATGAGAGACTGAAAATCTCATGCGGTCTGCGGATTTTTTTGATTTTTTTTTTTCAATTTAGACCTAATTGTCATTTGTTTGGCCGAAAAGTTGGATTTTGCAAGATTTTTTTGAGAAAATTGAAAAAGAAAAAAAAATGGGGAAAAAATGGGAAAAAAACAATGAAAAAAACAACAACAAAAACCAGTAAAAAAAACAACTAACAAGCCTAAGTGCAACTATTGGGATAATGTTTCTGTCTATGCACCCCTAATCAAAATCAGATGACCCGGTCCTGGGATCTGCACATACCTGAGTATAAACTCTCCGAAGATGACCCTTCTCTGCTAGTAGTCTGATAAAATAATGGCATGGTGTTGGCTTGAATTGCCCTGGGTATAACTCCTTGGCTAGTGTGAAAAAGGGTTCTGGATTCTCCTAATAAATTGAATATAACAGAAAAATTGGTATATTTAACACAATTCATGTATAATAACTTGTATTTCAGTGACTTTACTAAAATAGTATGAAATAACAACACTTAAATTAGCCATTTGTGAGAGTTTGAAAAATCTATATTTTGAACCCGCTTTTGTGACAATTTCTCCTAACTCAAAAACTGTTAACATTTTACAACAAATTTTCAATTTTTGAAGCATAATTATGCTCCAAAGCAAGTCCTAATCAGCTCCCCCTCCCTCCTTCCCTCCTATCCCAGTATTTGTTAATGTCATGAGCCTTCAGTAAATCTACACTGCACCCCATTAAATCTTGGCAACAGACCCTACTTGAATGAAATCTTACCCTAAAGAATCCAATGTCAAATATTGCTTGAGGATCCGGTAGATCATACTTCTGTAAATTATCATACAGGCCAGTTCCAGGACTCCTAAAATCTGGAATTCCAGCAGCTGTAAGGTGAAAACAGTATTTTAAACAAACTTTTCAAGTGCCTGACCTACAAATAGTACTGTTGGTCGAGTCATGTTTAAAACCTTCTTATCAAAAATGTCGTAGATATCGTCAGCCTGCTTCGATAATTGCCTAACTCAATTTTCAGCGAAATTGAGCTTTCTGCATAAATCATGACTTCATTACAGTACGCACATGCTGTAATAATACCTAAGTCATTGACCAATCAAAAGTGTTTATAAATGAACAATTTCAATTCTGCCTAAGTCAGCCTTGTGGGTTAGGCAGATTGTAATAATGATGTAAAATGTTTAAAATGGGTCATATTAACTCGTATTAGGCCTATAACAAGCCACATTTCACTTAAAGGTATATCTCCAACCTAATTCTATCCAACAGTTACTACTACTGTTGGAATTCACCTGCACTATTCACTGTGCTATTCAACATATCGTCAGCCTGCTTCGATAATGGCCTAACTCGCACTTTTCATACTTTTGTTGTTTTCTAAAAACTAGAAAAAATGAGTTAGGCAATTATCTAAGCAGGCTGACGATATGTTTCTACTGGGTGGGAAGTCAGGAAGAACATGTACTTTTTGGTAAATAAAAGGCCTCATGAAGGTTTTCAGGTGTGCCCATTCTGTCTGACTTACCCTGACAGCTGTAAATAAATGCACAATGGGAAAATTGACTTACATGTTGAAATCCCAGCACCAGTCAATACTATGATATTTTTACCTGAAACAATACAAATATGTATAAATTATCATCAAATTATAATTTTAAAAATGTCTTAACAATGGCATCATTTAAAAAAATGCATGTTAGTGATACTTTAAAACATGTTTTGTGGTGTACCACACATCCTCTTCAATTGTAGTGATACTTGAAATGGTGAAATTATCTGTATGTTAGAAAATTGGCTTATTCCCTCTTTGCGAGGATTCGCCATTTGAGAGGTGAGCCACATACTGGAATCGGAATGGATGAAAGTGTTGCATCATTTCATAATGTCTCACTGCATACACCAGTCATTGTGCAGAGAGAGTCAAACTAGTTACATAATGTTATGGAATAGCCCCATTTAATGCGGTACCAGGCCGGTGCCACTATATGCGACTTGCAATTGCCGAGTTTGAAGCCTCTAGTGTGCTAGCGCCCCCATTTTGTGATTCACATCGCACTTCTCAATGTCCCTTATAAGGTCTTGTGTGATGTCAATCATAGGCGTTATCAAGATAGCGCCTTCATTTTACAAGTCACATCGTGCATACTCACGGCCATATGCCCATATATTGGAGGCTCTTGTTTTGCAAATTCGAATTTCCTCTCCCATTATATACTCTCCCTAGCATGTACAGTAAACTAAACTAGGCCAGGCCCGTAACCAGGATTTTTTTAGGGGGGCGTTTTTTGGAAAAGTTACATTGGTACCCAAAAATTGTATAAGGTTGCACCCACATTTTTTTTAGCCATCTCAGAACATTTTTTTAGTCCAAAACTCTCAACGGCCCAAAACTGTCCAAAAAACTGCTTTACACAATGGGAATGGGTGGCATTTTCGGAAAATAGTGGGGGGGGGTGGGGGTGGGGGTGGGGGAGGGTCATAACAAAATGGTACATTAGTACAAAAGAAAGGTACATTAGTACAAAAGAAAGGTACATTTGTACAGAAAAAAGGTACATTGGTCCAAAAAAAGGATTTTTTAGATTTGGGAGCCCCCCGGTTACGGGCCTGGCCGAGGCACCTTTTCCAACAACAAAATTTTGCGGCCAAAAAGCGAGGGGAAAAGGGCCCCAACGCCCCTGGGGCTCGAACCCCGGACTTCTGGGTTCAGAGGCAAATGACTTACCACTGGGCCTCAGGGGTCAACCATACTTCGCTCAGTATACTTCGCCAAGTACATGTATATATAGCCTGGGGCCATTATTTCATCGAAAAACTGCCATGCTGGGTGGAACGAGCACACCGCATCGTAGTCATTTGGAGTACTCGAGAGTGTTGGGTTAAGAAATACTCATCAATAGCGCACTTTGAGATTTTGGGAAAGCAATGTGACAGTCGAAACAACAGAAAAATATGTACAAAAACTTACATTTATCACTCTTCATATATTTAGCTACCCCCTCTATGCTTAGTTCCTCCAGTAATTGCACTGGTTTTGGTCTTGCCCACTCTTCGTCATCTCCACCACCCAAATGGAAATGAGACAGAAGTTTCTGCAGATCAAGAACTGTAGAATACAACAAAATATATAATACATGTATGACATAAATTAGTGTTGGATGCCTAAAGTTACACTATTACATCCTAAATGATCTGTTATTTGTTAAATAGGGTGAGGCTGACATTATCTTAACACTTCCACGCGGCAGTCGTCTCCAGACGACATGTGCAGTCATAACCGTTCCAAAATTTCACAAAATGTTTCAAAAATGTCAAATAATTGAATTTCATCACCACATTTGAAATCACCATGAGAAATGCAAACATGCCTAGTATTGGTTCAGTATATTATTGAGATAGACTTTGAAAGTTGGGAAAGGTTTCTGAACAATTAGTTTTGTATATATAATATATGGTAAAACTAATATATAAAATAAACGTATCATTCTTAAGGTAGAAATTTGTCTTTATTTTTAGACTGCTACTAGGGTCATACAGAACTGGAACTTGCTAAAAGGGTCACATGAAGCAGTATGCAGCTAAAAATGTAGGGGTTCAGTGCAGCAAATATCTATAGCATATAAGGTATGGGCTTGGGGAAAGTGTCAATAGAAGGGTGTGCCACACTTTTTCTCTACAAATTTGAAAACACATCCCATTATTCCATATAATTTGCTTGAATATACCTACCTAGTATCATTTGTTAAGCTTAATATTGTGTTTATATGACAAGTAGAAGTACAATTGCTATTTTCTATCATAATATTACCATCTGCACTTGTAGACTCTTCACTACCACCACTTGCTCCATTCTCTTCTTGCTCTGCTGCAGCTGGATCAGGCTGTTTAGCATCTGAGGAAGAGTCTTTTGGTTGTTCTGGAGTGAAATATAAATAAAACATAATCTTCAGTTCCTCATAGTCTACAGATTAGGCAGATGATTTAAATAATTACTTTTAAAAAACCTTTTAAACCTTGTACTTATTCCTGTCATATAAGACCATGAGCTTAAGTCGTTTGGCACTAACGCGTCAGAATGGATCTTGAGTCATAAAATGTCCAGATGAGTTCTAATCTAATAATTTTGAGTCAAGTTATGACAGTAAAATGTCTGGCAATCATTTTTCCATGGCAACCATGGATTCTCATTGTTTAACATTTTATGGACAAAATATCATTCCAACTAGTGTTAATTTTTCATACAACAATAATTAGTGAGAATTCAACAGTTTATGAGAATTCATGCTAGAGGTTCTAGTCCATGACTACTACATGTACTATTCAAAAGCAAAATACTCATCACTGAGAGCCAATTTTAAAAAGCACCTGCCCAAGCACCTGAAAATTTGAGCAGTTTTATGCTAAAATTGTCAACATTTGGTCTAATTAAAATTTAGTAAGAAAATGTGCGAAAAATAATTGCCTTTTTATGCTAAACCTGTCTATTTTTTCTAATCTTAACTAAATTGAAAAAAATTTGGGGGGAAAAGTGGGGGGAAAACAAATATTTTTGGGGGAAACTGCCCCCCCCTTTCCCCCCTGTAGTGTTGCCATGCTGGATGGATCCTCAAATGTTCATCAAAATTCTTATCCTGGAAACAAGACTTACCATCTGACATCTTTGTTTGATATTGTGCGCCCTCGTATTGATCAAGACAGCTCTTGTTCATATGCAATCTTTAATTTAGTCTCTGATGTAACTTGATGAATAACTGGCTGAGTAGGATAACAAAAGAGATAACAGTAACATTAATTCATACACTCTTAGTAGTTTGAATCAATCAGAAAGCAGAATTTAGAATATAAGTGCATTGCAAATGTCTAATTGCAATCCGCATGCACATCACATGCTTTGTTTTGATTCAATGTTTATAAGCAGCCCGCGTTCGCTTGATTTTTTACTGTGGAAAGTCTTTGGTGTTAGCAAAGTTGTTTTTATTTGTTATCACAGATTTTCCCCACAGGGGTGTTGAAGCCATAAACAAACCAGAACCAGAAGTCCAGATCCAGATTAAATGTACTCCCAAAATTCGGAATTTTGAGCTTTGTATAGTCCTTGCTATCAAAATCATAGATTTTGGTACTTACTCAAGGCATACAGCGTGTTTTTATTAAGCAAACCGGCTTTTACCCGTCTTATAAAAAGCAGGATAAAAGCCGGTTGCTCGTGTGAGAGACGTGTTTTTATTGCAGTTCGATAAACAAACTTGCCGGCTGCCGCTGACCTCATTATAATAAATGCCAGCGAAAGGTCATACACATCTGTTTGCATTTAATTGTCAGGTGATCGTGCATCGTGTGCCCACTTCCACTTTTCCACCGGCAAACGCGCTGAGCAGGAACCGTGCGTGTTTATACTGACGAAAGACTGCTTTTCCTAACCGGTTTCAACCGCTATTATCCTTGGTTTCGAAGGATAAAAGGCATCTAAAATCCAGGAGAAATAAACCGGTATGAGCGGGCAAATGCCGGTGGTGGTGTGTTTTTACTGGGGGATTTTAATCCGTTAGCAGTCATATGCCTGCTTTTTTTCTTCAGTAAAAACACGCTGATTGTGTTGAAGGGAATCAATTTAATAATAATAACCTAACCATTTTATTGACCAGACTTATTGCATATAGTCTATTAAAGCAAGTGAGTCTCCTGGGGAAGCAATAACTTCTAGTTCTATTCATCCATTTATTAAGTTTATTGATTCTTTTGTCATGTTTATCCTATGCTGGGCATGCATGGATTAACATAGGCCTAATCCCTACTTATCTTTTCTGGCATTTCTGGAGCAATCAATAACTTCTATTCATAAACATCAGATGCCTTCAAGATGAGATGGATGCTGATTACGCAATCTGCCACAGATTATTTTTTTACAAGCATGGACTTATTTTATAGACTGATTAAAGTCTGTGTTACAAGAGATGGTTAGCTTCCACCTTTGCCTGAGTAAGTACCAAAATCATAGCAAGGACTAAGATTTGTATTGCATCATGTATGAATTTAGGTCAATACAAGCATGTTTTGTTTCTCAAAAAAAATGGGGAAAAATGCACTTGCGCAAATGTTGATTATGCTCCTAATAGGCTTTAGCAACACACCAACATCTGCGCTTGTGCATTGATTTGTCATTAGATTGATTGATTAAAGGGGCACTAAGAGATGTGTTGGAGGCTGCGCCCTCAATTATGATAACAACTGGGATATTAAGTATATTTTTATAATTGTATTACATGTATGAACTTACACCTACACCTATAAGGATTAAGAAAAATCAACCCTCTTTGTACAAGAAAACGTCGATTCAAAAATGCTTGTAGAGCCGCAACAAGCATTTTACGTCCGACAGTATCCCCCTGCAGTACGCGTGATACATAACGTGAACCATATTTGCATAGAGGGCATTTTCAATAAATAGCGATGATATTGTTTTAATCAAGTTTTGCTGTGTTTTTGTTAGTAGAAACAACAATAATGGCAATTTTTAATGTTCATCTTGAATTCTGAAGTAAATTTTTAAACATTTAAAATTTTCAACACCACTTAAAGGTAGATGACCCGATCACATTTTCGTAACACAGAATTATTTCAAACATACGGAGATTTTCATATCATATGAAAGCTCGTATTTTTCTCATCATCATACTGAAATTTGACGGCCTAAATCGGTATAATTGCGGAGAAATCGATGAAATAACGTCGAATTACCGCGAATGGTGGTAACCACCGATATAGTTTGTGTACTACTCAATGGGTACAGTTCACAGCATCTTGTGCGTCTAAAATAAGAACCATTAGAGCTATGCAACTCAAACATTGGAACACGACTTTTTTAAGGATGACCTTTCATGTAGAATAGAAAACTTCAAGTTGAAAATCGGAACATCTACCTTTAATGTCCCTTTAATCATTAGGCCAAGTAAAAAAATAAAGCAGTTTCTCGTCCACTCACGCATTCTTTTTTCAGGAATTCTATAATTTTCTTTTTTTTCTGTCTTTTTTCCATATCTTTTGTGTTAAAGTATTTAAAAAGCTGACATCTTGGTTATAGATTTACTATTATAAGTCCAATGAGCATTTTAAAGCAGGTTTTGTGTTCACAAACCCCACAGAACCATGAAATAAAAAGATTTTACAAAGGCCTTGTCCTCTTCAAGTTATGCAAGTAATCATGCAATACCACGCTGGTAATGGTGATTTTGCATTAGTGCCCTCATTGTTACGTAGAGCTTGGCTCTAACGCTTGATTTAGTAATGTATTTCTAGTATGATTTGATATTACACTATCTGGCGCGATGGTCGCCAGATGGCGTTCATATAAACAGGTGCGTTAGGTTGTATAAGCGTGACTAATTTCTCCCGCGCTTTACGAAGGATTATTGTGATCGCGTTGTCAACAAAAATCATTCCCTTATGCGATGTCTTGGAGATAACTATATATTTTGGTTGCTTCCTAAAAACCTACATCTTTATCAGGGTAAGCTTGCGGTCACTGTGAGCCTGGTATATTTTGTTTCATGGGGTAAGTTTGCGTGTTTGCAAACCCATCGATTGGTCTAATGTGTGGCAATCAAGTTATTACGTGAAAGTTAGCATCATTAATTTCGTCGGCTATGGTATCAGCACCCCGTTGGATGGACGAGTCATACAGAATTTCGTCCAGGGTGAACAACTGAAAGTAGTGCCATCATGTCGACGAATGTCTGGAGACACGAGACATCACATTTGGGAATCTAACGTAAGTTTGTAAATAAGTGTAAATAAATATTGTATTATTTTTCTATAGACGTGTACGTGCTGACGTCCCTTAAAATACGTCTAAATTATATTTCACGATATTACATGTTCCCAATCCGTGTATTCAAGTTGACTACATTGAAGGTATAAAATGAAGTTATTCTTTGCAATTCAAATATCAAAATTTACATCCGTGAAAATTACGGAAATTTCATTAATTGTTTTCGTAGAAATTAAGAAAACAAAATGTCTGTATCCGTTGTTTTATCTCATGAGCAAGGAAGTTTTGGATAAAGAAACATATAACAAAATGAAACTCCTTTTTAATATATTTTGGAATAGAGCTGAAATGGGATAATAGTAGGTTTCTTTCCGCATGCAATTAATATGCATTACTAATTATACTGTTCTTGACTCAGATCCTACCACCACATTCTCTCAACAGATTCAGCATACTGTGGACGATATGCATCATCGTCATGAGCTCTCCGACAAGGCCCATAAGTTTCTTTCTCCCATAGATTGCAGAGCTGCTCGCTTCTACTTACTTCCTAAGATCCACAAGCCTGATAATCCTGGTAGACCCATCATCTCTGGCAACGGCTCTCCAACTGAGAATATATCCCTCTATGTTGATAACTTCATTAAGCCTCTTGTTCCACAGGTTTCCTCCTACATCCATGACACCCCGGACTTTCTCAGGAAACTCGAAGTGATCAAGAACCAAGTTCCAAGCACTGCACTTGTTGGCACTTTCGATGTCAAATCCCTCTACACTAACATTCCCCACCAGGAAGGCATTGATGCCTGTTCTGCAGCTCTGGCCAAGGCTGGTCACTCCAGTCCACCCATATCAGACATTGAATGCCTCATGACCCATGTCCTAACCAAGAACAATTTCACTTTTATGGACAGGGACTATCTACAGATACATGGCACAGCTATGGGCACCAGGATGGCTCCTTCCTGGGCCTGTCTTTTCATGTCTAGGTTGGAAGAGCAATTACTAGCATCAGCTCCTTGTCGACCTTGGATTTGGTGGCGGTACATTGATGATGTATTCTTCATCTGGACCGGTGGCGAAAGCAGTCTACTCACATTCATTGATCATATGAACTCATTTCATAACACCATCAAGTTCACCTCTGATTACTCTCGCCAACAGGCACACTTTCTTGATGTTACAATCGAGAAAGCTGAGAATGGTATATTGAGCACAGACCTCTTCACCAAGCCCACGGATACGCACCAGTATCTCCATGCGTCAAGCTGCCACCCCCGCCATTGTAAGACTGGTATAGCATATAGTCAGGCTCTTCGTATCCGTCGTATTTGTTCTAATAACTCAAGATTCTCATATCATTCACAGAATTTGAAGAAGCATCTGGTTGCTAGGGGCCACAGCTCTACCAAAGTTCAACAAGCTATCCAGAAAGTCCAATCTCTTCCGAGAGCCTCAGTCCTTGAGGAGAGGTCCAGAAACCAAGACGCCACCCCCAGGATCCCCCTTGTCACCACCTTTCATCCTAACCTCCCTCCCCTACGTAACATTACTAACACCAACCATCACATCCTTCACACTTCAGACCGTCTTCGTCGTGCCGTCCCTGATAAACCCATCATGGCCTACAGACGTCCTCGCAACCTCCGAGATATTTTAGTACGTGCCACCATTCCCCCTCTGACTGATAATTCTGTCCCCGTTCAGCATGGCACCTCTAAGTGCGAGTCGACCAGCAGATGCGTGGTTTGCAGGGAGCACATCAGAGAAGGTGATTCCTTCACAAGTCACTCGACCCATGACACCTACAAGACGAAGGGTCACATCACTTGCACTACCTCTAACGTTATCTATCTTTTGTCATGTAGAGTGTGTGGAGTCCAGTATGTTGGGGAAACAAAAAACTCACTGAAGAAGCGCTTCTATGGCCATAGATCGACGGTTAACACCAACAAGCCTCCTGTCGGACAGCATTTTAATCTTCCCAACCACACCATGGCTGATATGATTTTACAGGGCATCGAGTCTTTAGGTAGCCGTTCAGAGGTTGTTCGCCTCAGCAGAGAGAAGCTATGGATGAAGCGTCTTCTCACTATCCAGCCCCACGGCCTAAACGTTCAGGAAGGAAACGACTAGACTCTACCCCTCCTCACCACTTCTCATTTTTACTACTTTTGTATTAATTGATTTTATTTTATTTTTTCCCACTGATTACATTTTCACTTCATTTTTCACCTCATTACTTGTTATATGTTTTCATCTTTGCATTGTCTCCTATGCACAGTAATTTTCATTACTTGTTCCAGTGCATTTCCATCTTTTCTCCTTCTAGACCCACTAGCCCACTCTCTATTTTTTTTCCCATTTTTTTTTTTTTTTTTTTTTTTTTTTAATTTTAATTTTCTCCTTCCAGACCCACTAGCCCACACTCCATTTGTTTTCCCATTTATTTATTTATTTTCATTATTTCCCTTCCCCTTCCATATTTTTGTCTTTTACATGTTACATTCATTTAAATTTGTCCCCATTTTCCTACTCTTTACATTTTGGGCTTCACTGACCATTGTCTTGTCTCACATCCTGTTGCCCCTTTTATCCAATCCCCCATTGTCTATGTCATCCTTTGTTACATTACCCACTCCATCAATCAGTTGTCTGTCTACATATCCCTTCTCCTATTCATCCATGTCACATCACCCTCTATTGTGTTTCATTTTTACCTGTTACTTCCTGCCCATTGTCTCCCTGTCTATATATAAGTTGTGTTTGTTGTATTCTGTCATATTGCCTTCGATAAAGATTCTGTTAGGATCGAAACGTCAGGCCCTCTTATAATTATTATATTTACTTTCACAGGCTATTTTTGTGGATAAGCAGTTTGCATTCAGCTTTTCATTATATTTGCAATTAATATGTCTTGAATGTAAATATATTTGTAAATACAATTTTATCCGAATGAAATAAATGTTGTGTAATAGGGTGAAATCATGACTTCTTGATATTGTGTGGCTTTATGCGAATTAGCATAACAATCATGATTTTTCCCGCCCAAAATTATATATGTTTATAACAATGTATTGTGTATGGGGTGAACTCATGAACTTGCTAATATTATGTGACGTTATGCGAATTAGCATTTGATCATGATTTCTCTCGCAAAATAAATATGGCTGGTGATTTATAAAAGTAAACTTTCATTTGTGTATGTTGTACCGATGTTGCGTGGTGGAAATAATACCCCAAGATTTCATGAGTACATCAGTTGAAATGTCAATTATAAATCTACTTTTGGACACGCCGTTTTAATACGGTATCAAAAGAATTGATGCGTGTTGAATTTGGTCTATTAATATATAGAAACAATTTTGACTTGTATCCGAAATGGATATAGCTTTATTTGCAAATACAAAATATTATTTGCAAGGTTTTGGTTTCAATTTATTGTTTCAGTGCGTTGGCTGTTATTGCTGTTATTGCTGTTATTGCTGTTACTGCTGTTACAGCTTGTTACTGTTTATGGAGGTTAATGGCTGCCGATATAATTAGCAGTTGTATCACCGATGATTAATGCATACCAAATGTGGGGTAATCCGATGAATCTGATGTTGTTGACATGGAAATCAACCAAGCATTAAAAACCTTGGCTACGACCGTTGAATGATCATCAAGAATATACAGGGTGACCCAGAAAATGTTGAACCCAAAATTCACAAACTTAAAAAAGATAATTAAAAATGAAAATAAATAAATATGGCATTCTGTTTTCAACAGTTATGTAAACAATTTATTCAGCTTTCTGGAGAACTTTAGATCATGTAAATTAGCCTTACCAAACAAAAGATACACTTGATTGTGTGACGGGGGTGTTTTCGGCCTTTTGTAAAAGTGAAAATCTTGAGGATAACTACAACTCACAGCAGCAAAGTGACATGCAAAATAATGATAGTGCTACAATGTAGGCCTATCAACCAGTCTGTATATAATTCAAGTACAGAACAAGGTGATCAGTCGCATGGTAACGATGGTAACTCCAATAATAGTTATGCTTATCACAGTTTAAGATCTGACATAGGCCTAAACAGAAACACACAAGTACACCAAGGTATTAGTCATGGTAATCCTGATAATCATAATTATAGGCCTACAACAAACACTTGGCAACAGAGTAACGGAGGTTATGGATCAGGACATATATCCTTAGGCCTACTATGTTCTGGGATCGACCCATATAAGGTTGACATTAAATTACAACAAGGTCATTCCGAGGTAGAGTGTGGTTGCCAACGAGAATTCGTAGGTGCAGCATGTAAGCATTGGGATAATAAACGTATGCCATTGAGAGAGGGAACGATCAATGGTACCCCAGTCAAAGTATATCGTGATACAGGTTGTAGTGGTGTCGTTGTACGTAAAAATCTAGTAAAACCACATCAATATACAGGTGAACAACACACATGCTATTTAATCGATGGTACACAACGTCGATATCCAGTCGCCAAGATCGATATTACTTCTCCATATCTTTCGGGTAGCGTATACGCTTTAGTAATGGAAACGCCAATATGTGACTTGGTGGTCGGACAATATCCAGGTGCACGGGATCCAGCCGTAAAAGTAACATCAACTCAGAATACCGCAGTACAAGTTGATTTGGAAACAGAAGAGTTAGAAGAACAACATGTTGCCGCAGCTGTGGAGACCCGAGCTCAGAAAGCAGCACGTTCTAAACCTTTTAAACCATTAATCGTAACTCCATCAGATGAAGAAGTCACGCCACCGATACTCCGACAAGCACAGCAGGAAGATCATACCCTGAATAAGATAAGAGAACGTGTAGAGACAGGTAAACGGAAGGAATCTAAGAAAGGAACTATGGAAGCATTCACCATAGAAGACGGTATCATTTATCGAGAGTGCTATACACCTGAATCAGAATATATTGATGATGTCAAGCAAGTCATTGTGCCCAGTAAGTTTAGGAAACATGTTTTGAAGTTGGCTCATGAAGCTTTATTCGGTGGACACCAAGGAGTCCAAAAGACAACGGACAAGATATTATCAAATTTCTACTGGCCCGGAGTCGGAGCAGATGTATCAAGATACTGCTTATCCTGCGACATTTGTCAACGAACTATTCCCAAAGGCAGGGTGTCCAAAGTACCGCTGGAAAAGATGCCCTTAATAGAAGCACCATTCGATCGTATTGCCATAGATCTAGTTGGACCCATCAAGCCTGTAACAGAACGAGGACATCGTTATATCCTGGTTATGGTTGATTACGCTACTAGATACCCGGAAGCCGTTCCTTTGAAAACAATAGAGGCAGAGGTCATCGCAGAAGAGTTGGTAAACATCTACAGTAGACTAGGAGTCCCGCGAGAGGTATTGACTGATAATGGTTCACAATTTGTATCTGGAGTTATGAAGGAAATCAACAGGTTACTTTCAATACGAGGAATTACAACAACACCTTATCATGCAATGACCAATGGATTGTGCGAAAGATACAACGGTACACTAAAGACCATGCTGAAACGGATGTGTGAAGAACGACCGAAGGACTGGGATCGATACATTCCGCCACTTCTTTTTGCATACCGTGAAGTTCCTCAAGCTAGTACTGGCTTCTCACCGTTCGAACTGTTGTATGGACGTTCAATCCGCGGTCCAATGTCCATATTGAAAGAATTGTGGACAGGGCAATGCCAAGAAGTGGAAACCAAGAACGTGTACAAATATGTCATCGACTTACAGGATCGACTGGAGGAAACGTGTCAATTGGCGAGACAGGAATTAAGCAAAGTCCAGGTGAAACAAAGTATGCAATACAATAAGAAGGCCAGAGAAAGATCATTCGTATCGGGTGACGAGGTGTTACTACTACTACCCACCGATAGGAATAAACTCCTCATGCACTGGAAGGGACCCTTCATGGTACTTGAAAAAAAAACCGCTATGGATTACCGCATAGATCTAGGCCATAGGCAACAGATATTTCACGCCAACATGCTCAAAAAGTATCATCGAAGACCTAAAGACGATGTAGTGGTAGCAGCTGCTGTATCTGTTCTGGAAGATGAGATCATGGATGAATATACCCAAGAAGATCAAATACTTCCGAATAATGAAGACCTATTACAACTTCCCAGACTTATAGCTAAAGAAACTGTGAATGACGTCCACATCAACCCGGAACTATGTAATGATCAAACATGGCAAGTCACTCGCCTACTTAACAGCTACAGCGATGTCTTGACGGATGTTCCAGGACACACCAACTTATGTAAACATGAAATAAAAGTGACCGATGATAAACCGATCCGCTGCAGACCATATCCAATTCCTCACGCCATAAGAGATGAGCTGCAAAAAGACATAGAAAACATGCAAAAGTGGGATGTTGTATCCAAATGTAATAACAGCCCATATGCTTTTCCACTAGTATGTGTACGAAAACCCGATGGAACCCTTAGGAGCTGCGTTGATATGAGGAAACTTAACCAGATTACCGTCTTCGATGCCGAACCCATCCCAGACCAAGAAGAAATATTCTCACGATTATCTCCAGACAAATACTTCACGAAGATTGATCTTTCAAAAGGATACTGGCAAATACCAATGGACATAGGATCACGAAAGTATACTTCATTTACTACACCAAACGGGTTATACACTTTCAACATGATGCCCTTCGGACTTGTCAATGCAGGAGCTACTTTTAGTAGAATGATGCGAATATTATTAGCTGGAATGGACAATATACACAATTACATCGATGACGTACTTATACATACCACTACGTGGGAAGATCATCTACAAACATTATCCGAGTTTCTACATCGACTAAGAACTTCCCATCTAACCGCACGTCCTACCAAATGCTATATCGCTTATGATGAGGTAGAGTTCTTAGGACATATTGTTGGGAAAGGCCAATTGAGACCACGACCCAGCAAACTTGATGCAATCAAGGAGTTCAAACGACCAGAAACAAAGACCCAAGTACGCTCGTTTCTGGGGCTGGCAGGATACTACCGCCGGTTCATCCCAGACTTTTCGACCATTGCAAGCAGCTTAACTGATAGCACTAAGAAGGGTGTCCCAAACAAGATAGTTTGGGGAGATGAAGAAGAAACTTCATTCCAGACGCTGAAATCCAAACTCACAAGCTCACCTATTCTACACTTACCAGATTTGGCTAAGACCTTTATACTCAGGAGTGATGCTTCCAACGACGGTATCGGTGCTGTATTACTGCAAGAATATGATGGTGAATTATTCCCAACGGCATATGCGAGTAAGAAGATGAACAAACATCAAAAACATTACTCGGTTATGGAAAAGGAATGCTTGGCATTAATATGGGCAACCCAGAAATTCTCTACATACCTCTTTGGAAAAGAGTTTGTCATTCAAACCGACCATCAACCTTTGACATGCCTTCGGAAATCCAAAGTTACAAATGGAAGGATAATGCGTTGGGCATTAGCATTACAGCCATTTCGTTACCGAATAGAAGTTATCAAAGGCAAACATAATGTTGGAGCCGATTTCATGAGTAGAGCAGTACTTGATTAAAATGCTAAAACAAACATCAAAATAATAACAGGAATCCATCAAATCATATATAAGTATTCATACGATAGATGAGCGGTCATACGTAAGCATACTGGGTAGAAATATTTTAAAATCATGGAAGCTGATTGTATATATATTCATGGAAGCAGATTTTTTTTATTTTATTTTGATAAATACAGTTCGTATATTTATCTTAAGTGGGGGGTTAATTGTTACGTAGAGCTTGGCTCTAACGCTTGATTTAGTAATGTATTTCTAGTATGATTTGATATTACACTATCTGGCGCGATGGTCGCCAGATGGCGTTCATATAAACAGGTGCGTTAGGTTGTATAAGCGTGACTAATTTCTCCCGCGCTTTACGAAGGATTATTGTGATCGCGTTGTCAACAAAAATCATTCCCTTATGCGATGTCTTGGAGATAACTATATATTTTGGTTGCTTCCTAAAAACCGACATCTTTATCAGGGTAAGCTTGCGGTCACTGTGAGCCTGGTATATTTTGTTTCATGGGGTAAGTTTGCGTGTTTGCAAACCCATCGATTGGTCTAATGTGTGGCAATCAAGTTATTACGTGAAAGTTAGCATCATTAATTTCGTCGGCTATGGTATCAGCACCCCGTTGGATGGACGAGTCATACAGAATTTCGTCCAGGGTGAACAACTGAAAGTAGTGCCATCATGTCGACGAATGTCTGGAGACACGAGACATCACATTTGGGAATCTAACGTAAGTTTGTAAATAAGTGTAAATAAATATTGTATTATTTTTCTATAGACGTGTACGTGCTGACGTCCCTTAAAATACGTCTAAATTATATTTCACGATATTACATGTTCCCAATCCGTGTATTCAAGTTGACTACATTGAAGGTATAAAATGAAGTTATTCTTTGCAATTCAAATATCAAAATTTACATCCGTGAAAATTACGGAAATTTCATTAATTGTTTTCGTAGAAATTAAGAAAACAAAATGTCTGTATCCGTTGTTTTATCTCATGAGCAAGGAAGTTTTGGATAAAGAAACATATAACAAAATGAAACTCCTTTTTAATATATTTTGGAATAGAGCTGAAATGGGATAATAGTAGGTTTCTTTCCGCATGCAATTAATATGTCTTGAATGTAAATATATTTGTAAATACAATTTTATCCGAATGAAATAAATGTTGTGTAATAGGGTGAAATCATGACTTCTTGATATTGTGTGGCTTTATGCGAATTAGCATAACAATCATGATTTTTCCCGCCCAAAATTATATATGTTTATAACAATGTATTGTGTATGGGGTGAACTCATGAACTTGCTAATATTATGTGACGTTATGCGAATTAGCATTTGATCATGATTTCTCTCGCAAAATAAATATGGCTGGTGATTTATAAAAGTAAACTTTCATTTGTGTATGTTGTACCGATGTTGCGTGGTGGAAATAATACCCCAAGATTTCATGAGTACATCAGTTGAAATGTCAATTATAAATCTACTTTTGGACACGCCGTTTTAATACGGTATCAAAAGAATTGATGTGTGTTGAATTTGGTCTATTAATATATAGAAACAATTTTGACTTGTATCCGAAATGGATATAGCTTTATTTGCAAATACAAAATATTATTTGCAAGGTTTTGGTTTCAATTTATTGTTTCAGTGCGTTGGCTGTTATTGCTGTTATTGCTGTTATTGCTGTTACTGCTGTTACAGCTTGTTACTGTTTATGGAGGTTAATGGCTGCCGATATAATTAGCAGTTGTATCACCGATGATTAATGCATACCAAATGTGGGGTAATCCGATGAATCTGATGTTGTTGACATGGAAATCAACCAAGCATTAAAAACCTTGGCTACGACCGTTGAATGATCATCAAGAATATATAACAACCGCTATATTGATTAAATGACAGATGTAATCCAATAATCCCTAATGATGTCGCAAATTAAGTAAGATAACATTAAATTCTGCTAAATGGGTAAGCACTGGTTATTATTACGTCATATATATCAATAACACTTTCAATTGTCTGTGGACATAACAACACCATTGATTATTCGTCGAGGTTATTACATTCACGGGAAACCCATCTACAACAACAAATGAGGCATAATTGAAGTGACAATATAATTTGATTTGAACTTTGTGAATATTATTGTTTATGTGAATGAGACCTATTGTATAGGTCATCCATATGTTAATGGATCTGAAGACAGTCAGTGACGGAGATGATGAATTAAAATTATAGTTAAATATGGTAAATCTGATTTGTACGATGTGTTAATTGGCGTTCAAATGTATAGTACCTCACTTATGCGTAGTTAATTTATTGAACTTGGGCGTTACACCAAAGGTCAGGCGTAACACTCATCCTCCTTTTATTCAAAAGTTAGGACGAGAAACTAGTTTTTATTTTTGGGGGGCCTTAAGCCTAAAAAGGCTCCGGGGTTCAGCGTAAAGTACTAAAAGCCATAAGCTTCTTACCGGGAAATGGATAGCCTAGGCTTTTTTAGGCTATAGTCGTCATCAGATAAGTTCAGCACTTTTTCCTGTGACAATTCTTTTCTCATGTCCGAGGCTGACAGCAAAATTGTTAACTTTATTTGTTGGAAGTGGCTCTTTCTACTTTATTCTTTTCTTCCATCTTTTCTAACTTTCATTTCATTCAGCCAGCATGCTTAGGCCCTTCACAATAAATTGTGTGTTTCCGGTTACAAATTTGAAAAAGAGGATGAGGCGACTTTTTATTATTTATGATTTATTAATTTGGGGATTTTATTATTTGGGCACGGTTCAAATTAATATCGGCACCGCTTCAGTCTTTTGACTGACAACAAAAGGTATACACCATAAAACAAAGGCTATACACTGTTGATTGATCAGCAAGTATGACTATGACCATGCCAGCAGGGGAGGGGTGGGAAATAAGATGGACCAAAATAGCTACCAATTGTTTTTATTAAACAAAATGTTGAAAAAGGGACCACCGGAGATACCAAACAAAATGAATATACAATTAAAAAGGGGTCTTTTGATATACAAGATGGCATGGTCTGTTCTACAGTAGACCTACTCCCACCCCTGGGGTTGCATGTCACTTTGGTTCAACTAAGGTAACGTATTTGAAAAATTAAACTTTTTTTTATGCTACTGACCACGATAGAAAGCGCATGATTTTTTCAAACACCAGTACTCTAAGCCATTTGCACGTCACGATATGCGTGTAAATTTATTTTTAGGTTGCCGAATTTTGAACCGACCAAGCGAAAGTCATTTTCCAATGTTATTTCTATTGGAATTATTCAAATAAATACTATACAAATCGATTACAATCGATTACACACTCAATCTGGATTCGTAAAACATATAAAACCAAAACTAAATAAAATATCCAATATTTATACATTTACTTGGTACTTGCTAGACTTGAACTGTGCTGAAGAAAGTTCAGGCCAACATAGTTCAAGTATTATCTTGTCATGACGGGTGTGTCAAACGATCAATAACCTGAAGCATGCGATGTAGACTATATTCCATCTCATACACTTACAGTTCATTTACGATTATGCATTGCCTGTAATATGCAATAGACTTGTAGTATACTACAGCGACCCGTCGATTTCGTGTTACTGGCAAGTCACGAACGCAATGATCAACATGAAATTCGGGTCTAAAAATGTGCGAAATAGATGGGAAAACAGCATTTTTCAAAGGGAAAATGTAATATGGCTCATTCCATGAAGTTGGGGCATATTATGTGACATCCAAGTGAAATTTTCAAAATGGATATTTTCCAACTCTTTCTTCTTTTTTAGGTTCTACATTTACCAAAGTCCAATGTAGAACTTTTTTTTTTAATGTAACATTTGGTGTAAAATAACCGCACATGTTCAACAGTTGGATGACATTTCCAAAAATCCTGATGCTACATGGACACCATTTCCCATTTCCATATCATTTTCTAATAAATTAGCTTAAGATGTGGGCCAAGTTTCTATACCTCAATTAACTACTTGGAACCACAAATACATGAAAAGAAACCAGATTTGTCTAGGTTGAACATAACTTAACGAACAAGACATCGTAGATTAACTGTTTTATGTAAAAACTCATTGAAAAGTGACTCTTTATTTTGCAATTTGTATAATGAATTTAAATAAAGTACATATCAATATTTGTTTGATGTAAAGTACTCTATAAACCATGCACATTGATTACATTATAGTAATAAAGTAAGTATATGAAGTATTATTTACCTGTATAATGTTATAAAATGCACTACTGATGCTACATGGACACCGCGTCTTGTAACATTGTTAATAATAAGACTATTCATACTGTTACAATTATTTGAGTGTGAATGGTTTGTCTACTTGTTCATCATATCAATATCAAGTAGATACACAGAGTGAATTGCTTGAAATTTATCTAAACACTGTTCATGTAAAGTTTACCTTTTCTGTGTACTTAAGTATTACGATGCTACATGGACACCGTGCCCTAAAATATTTGGAACAGCTTGAACAGGTGCATCTTTTTCAGATCAATAGAGAGGATGTACTATGATGTTAACTTTTTATGTTATAAGCACACGATAAAATTAATAACATGGATTGTAAAACTACAAATTACACAAAAAGATAACCTGCCATGAAGCAAAAAAAATAATTACCTATGATACACATACACCATTTCTTACAATTACACAATAACAATACACCATTGATCAAAGAAACTTAAGATGTCCACTGAAACAAACTTCATGCAGTGTTGTTCTTAAAGTACCCTAGTCTCTTTGCTCGTTTCTGATTGAATCATCCTCTATTATTGATAAAGATGATTGAAAAGTTTGATCACTTAAAAAGTCAGTTTGCAAAAAAATAATTTAATTGCCATGATGGATTTCTTTGGAAAGGTACTAGTTTTTGAAAATGATGGGTTCCTTGTCTTCATCTCCATAAATTCCAGGACGATAGAACTGTCTTCTGAATTAATGTCAAGAACCTGCAAAGCAAAACAAAATAAACCCTATGGCTTAGTATCTTCATGGAACATTGTGTATTGATATTGGAGTAGATTATTTATTCATGTTGCACTTTTTGTGTTGCAGGAAAATATTTATATTAAAATCATGCTGGAGTATTTTATTTATTATTCATTTAACATGAAAAAGAATAGCAAAGGATAGAGAACTTAAATGATTTACAATTATTTGTTTTATTTATAGTAAATAAAACTAAAATAAGGGAATGTTTATTGTGAATTCAGTGAAATGCTAATGGAAATGGTGTCCATGTAGCATTGTGTATTAATATATTTCATTAGATATACATCTCTCATAATATGCCTTTTTTTCTGTAAAGTGTAGTAAAATGTAGGCAATGTTTTGAATGTTTTGGGTGATGGATAATTTCGAATGGGGTAATTGTTTTAGTCTAATTAGGCAAATTTTATGAAATGCTACATAGACATGGTGTCCATGTAGCATCGTATTGGTAAGCTATATTATTAGCATTAAAAGAGCAAAAACTAATTCATTATTAACTTCAAAGTTTATTAATGATGTGATTCTACAAAAAAATTACAATTTCAACGAACTATAATGATACCCAATGCAAAATATTGCCCATACTATGCCCGATGCTACATGGACGCCAAATTATTATGGCGTCCGTGACTCAAAATTAATATCATAACATGAAAAGAAATTCTGATTCAGTGTTTCCCTTTCAATAAAAATGCATTAATAAATACAGACATACAAGCAACATTAAGAAATAATTACAATCGCACTTACCATTCACAAAACTATCCAATGTTTACATTTTGATGCTACATAAAAGTCCCGATGCTACAACGGGACACTAGCGACTGAAACCTTGATAAAACTAGCCCACATGTGGCAAATTCCAAACAAACCTGATAGCTATTGACCTCTATCCTTACAAAAAGAAATATGGAATGTTTTATTTATCTCCAGGCGGGGATTCCCACAAATTGCATAGGATGTATATCACGATGCTACATTTTATGGTTAGGACACCATGCACACGCCACGGTATACTTTTTCATGAATATATGGAATGGTCTTCATGAAATTTATTCTCATTTGCAATAGTTTTCAATTGATAAATGCTCTTAATTTTGGAATATAATTTAAAAATGTATGATAGAGAACTACCCCCATTCAGCAATGAAAACTCCCGATGCTACACGTGTATATTTTGTGGACACCGTGCGTAGCATCGGAAAGGCAATTTTCATGTTGCTTGGGTGAAAAATCAGTCCAGCGTGACGAGGTGTTTTGGTCAGTACACTATGAATACATGTATCTTTTATTAATCAAATCGATTTCCAAGCAATTCTATGATAGTTTTGCTTACATAAAACTCATATTAATTGTTGTGTTTTCCATGTCACGTTTTTTAGCAAAAATGGTCTTGGACACCACCTCATTTTTTATTTATTTTTTCTTCAAGGAAGGGTCGATTTTTAATTTTTTTTTCATGGCTCAATACTATAACCTAGTACTGTTTTTGGACACTAATTTTTTTTGATATACACATAGAGTAAAACAGTTTATAAGCTGCCTAAAGTACCAAATTCTGCTATTTTAACAAATGCCCCAACTTCATGGAATGAGCCATATAATAAAATATTATCAAATAATAAAATATATGACGAGGGGGGACTTTTGGACGCGCGCTCGTAACAGGAAACACACATTTTATTGTGAAGGGCCTTATAGGCTTTTTAAGCCTGGCCTGAGAATTTTGCTTGAGCTTGGTCCTTTCAGGACCCAAGCGTGTGTCCGTACGGACCGACAGTGTAAACAAACAGACAAACAAACAAACAAACGAGCAAACAGCGCCACAACAACAGCGTTATCTATGAGCAGTTCGATTGCGACGCGGTATCTGTAATCCGATTGGTATCCAATTGGCTTCGATCTATGGGTCATGAATGTCCCGCTCACACGCTCATTTTAGATCGCGCACGTTGCCGTTGGCGGTTTTAAAAAGTGCCGTAGTTCTCTGACAACGACTAATAGTAATACTAGGCTAATAATGCTTCCGGATCTATGTTGATACTATGCATACATACATACTGTCATATAGCACTAGGTGGTACTCTCTGACTCCTGACTCCGAGTGATCAAATTTATAAATATAACTTTATAATAATAAGCTTACTTACTTTTTGACAGTTACAGTATCAAAATATATATATATATATAAACTCACCGTACCGTGAAAATCGGGACCGTCGAAAGCTTGAGCAGCAACTAAAACCCGAAAATGCCCGTCCTAAATTGTCATATTCATATTAATTGAGCTTTGGACCCGGATTTAGGAACAATAGGATAGACGCTGAAGTGTGTCACGTCTATTTTTTAAGGCAGCAATTTACCAATGGACAACAATGGTGATGAGCTGTAAATAATGATGTATGGCCACAGGCTGTTCGCAGTTGACCCCGCCCCTTTTGCGGGAAAACTTAAACTTCCTCTCTTTTTCATAATATTCATGAATTTGAAACACAATATCCCTAATTCTGTTTATTTCAGTTTTAGCATAGATACATATTAAAAGCTTGATCTACAAACTTGCATGATGCCCATTGAGAGCAAAGAGTTTGTCATTTCATATGGGGGCACTGCGCCATAAGGGTTTAGATCGCGAGCGATCTGAAAAAGGGTACCTGGCTGCTGAAAATTAGTAACTCCCACAATACAGCACGGTCGATACCTCAAAAATACACTACAACAACAAGTACCGTATACACTATACGAAAAATATTATTTGTAAATAAATCTTCACTTGATTCTGTTCCGTGCTCACAGTGTCAAGCGGGGCCGAAGGCACCGTACGCGGATAGCCCGCTGCTAGGCGCTAGTAAGAAAAGGAGCCGCAGGCCGCCTGCGGCCGAGGCGACTAAACCCGGCTTGTTACGAACCGATTTAAGTTAGGTCCAATTTAGATGAGCCCGCCGCAGGCGCGATACAGTCGACCCGTGTAGAATTTGCGAACTCAACCCCTATTTTGCGCGAACTCTACCCCTATCGTAGAGGGCGCTGTTGTACCTAGGATGCATGTTTTTTTCAGCAAGCTAGATGGTTCGCCGCCAAAAATATGCGATCTCTACCACTCTCGCCATAGTAGCAGTACAACAAATCATACTTAGAGATATTTGTCATCAGTTGGTATTATTCATCATAGGGTATTTTGCATGTTTAACTATCTGTTGGTGGGGGGGGAAACAAACAAAAAAACATGGGCCCGAGTATGGGTTCCTGTAATAGGTTGGGGGGGCGTCTTCTGGCAGGGAGACGCAGACGCCCGTGTGTAAAACACAAGTTTGACATAGTTTGTGCCAGTTTTACCAACAAATAGGAGAGAACGAATGATGAGAGCTTTTTGAAAAACCCAAAACAATCACTTTCAGGCAATTTATTCCGCCATAACTATTCAAAATCATTTTTGACAATATCTCTTTAATTAGACATAAGTTTACGAGGAAATAAACATTTGACTGACTAAGTTAGAGTTATTTTAATACTGGAATCATAAAATCTCTTTAATGCTTATTAATATTGAATTAATTCAGTATCAAAATTTCATCATGTCTTCAAATCTTGAGAAAAATATGTGTCATTAAACATAAAAAATACTAATTCACCAAAGATCCTCCCGACTCATCTGTAGGAATATAAGCATTGAGGAGTCGGTTAATAACATATTGTATAATTATATTATCAATTTTCACAGACTTTTCTGGGCAACGATCGTACAATAACTGTTCCATATATTGAACCTTTAAATCAGTGTTTGTAGGACAGTATCAATAGGAACACAGTTATTAATGTATACTCATCCAGACCATAATCTCTTTTCCTGTAGCCTAATCAACCAACATTTTAAAGGGATGGTCACATAATTAGCCTTTAAACTGCTATATAAAAAAAGTAATGGGTATATATATATTTTCTTTAAAAATGTTTGTGTCCCTATTGACCCCAGATTTAATAATTTATCAGTGAAAAATACAAAAGCTTGTAATGAAAAATACTCTCAGAATAACTGGACAATGTCAAAGATAAACCTAAAAAGCTACGTTCTAGTGCATTTCAGTTTATTTGCTCAAATAATGCCAACAGGTGAGGGCAAGTTTTGCCCACACCATTTTTGAAGAGGTTTGTTTTGGACAACTTTATTTTCGATACCCCAGGCTCTTAATACACTCGTCAAAAGAAGTTCTTGGACACTCATTGAAGTTCGAATATTTCACATAAATATTTAATATAAATTAAACAATTGCATGTCAAAATAAGCAGACAATAATTCTCTATCATGTTTGTATGAAATTAAGATGTACGCATTCATGCACGGCTGAGCACATTCATTAAGCAATGGTTAGGTGCGTAAAAGGAAATTGCAAGAAATTAGCATTTACAGTCATTTGAATGGAGGGATTATCCAATTTTTTGCAATCTTCTTGCCATTGTCAAGTGAATGGGATCTGCCATGCATGAGTGATCATGTCTAAATTCCATGTTAAGCTGTTAGAGGATTACCTTCTGCTTATTTTGATATACAATTATATATATATAATCATATATATAATTATATATATTCGATTAAATATTAATTTAATTTAAGTGTCCAAGAACTTCTTTTGCCGAGTGTATGTTCTTACACATCCACTGAACCATTTCCCAAGCGATATTAGATTACTCAAAATTTGATAATATACATCAAATACAAACAAAAAAGAGATTTCAAACACTTTTCTCGTTTGTGTCCATTTTCACCCTGTTTTATGGTACTGCATGAAGAAGAAAAAACCCAGGGATGACTAACAGTTATGATTTTATCAGACAATTTTGGTAATAATATATAAATTTGACAAATAAACCTACTCCGCAGTCATCACACAGATAAATGCTGATAAGCAAAATGTACACACAGATTTATCATTTGCTTGAAAGAACAACAAATATGTATGCTATAGACAGAATTATTTGTACAAAATGTGAGTCAATTACTTTCATTTTTTCGGAAGATGAACTAGATGAATACACTTTATTCAAACAACAACAATTTCATGATTGAATGCAAACATTAAAGGGACATTAAGTGGTGTTGACAATTTTAAATGTTTAAAAATTTACTTCAGAATTCAAGATGAACTTTAAAAATTGCCATTATTGTTGTTTCTACTGACAAAAACACAGCAAAACTTGATTAAAACAATATCATCGCTATTTATTGGAAAACGCCCTCTATGCAAATATGGTTCGCGTCATGTATCACACGTACTGCAGGGGGATACTGTCGGACGTAAAATGCTCGTCCCGGCTGTACGAGCATTTTTGAATCGACGTTTTCTTGTACAAAGAGAGCTGATTTTTCTTAATCCTTATAGATGTAAGTTCATACATGTAATACAATTATAAAAATATACTAATCTCAGTTTTTATCATAATTGAGGGCCGTTTCAACCCATTCATATTTTTGTTTGATTCACCCTGTACTTACTAGCGGTTGAACAAAAATAAGGGAATTAATTCTACCATCAGAGCATGGATTTACTCATACGAATAGGATTCTGTTTAAAAATAAATGCAATAATTCTTGCAATTTAGATATCAAAAATTGATTTCCTGAATTCAGACACTAGATATACATAGACATTATCAATTTTAGATATGATACAGAATGGTAATGTTGTGCCAAATAGATAAGATTAGAAAGTATCAATATAAAAATCTCATGAAATCATGTTACTTATTTTTGGTTTACAAAACTTGATTTCTACAATCAGGGCTCCATAAATCATTGACTACCAATTTTGGTACAAAAAGATTATGAAATAAAACGAAGGGCTCATCAAACTGCAAGTGCGGGGCGGGGTGTCCTAAAATCACATTTGATATTGAAAACACTTGTAGAATTGTTTGGGCACCAAACTTAATCAAATGCGTGGTGCTAAATGACCAGTCCTCATAATTTACTAAATGTTTGTTATCGCAATTTGTCTATGAGACAATGGGAGAGAACAATGGCCGGTGCAAAATTGTGATACATTTACAAAAAAAGTTAATAGTTGACAATTAAAAATTCGCCTTATAAAAAGTAATTAGCTCCCAACTATTCTACCTTATGTGTGTATCAAATTAATTTTACAAGTGTTTTCAATTTCAACAAGTTCAACTTCACTTTTTAATTGCAATATATTTTGATCGCAGATGTTATAAAATGGTTTATGTATTTCAAAGTACTAGAATATGCATATGCTTCATGTACAGGTCTATATCTAGCTAAGTAGACATTTGCTATCAAAATGTTATATCAAGATCCATTGTTGCTGGGTCAATCAGAGTCAAGACAAATTTTATTTACCATTTCTAAGATTATTCTTGAGACAAATTTAACTTTTTCATAAAGAAATCAAAACTCAGCCAATTTCATATAGTCAGTGACCATTCAGTCCCCATGTTTTATTAAAGTGAACATAGAATACAATAAATCCTATTCAAATATATTGCAAATGATTTAAACAATATTACAACTTAATTTTAATGTTGCCTTGGGCTTGCTGTCTTGGGCTTTAAAGAAGAAAAAAATATAATAAGTATCAAAACAGGTACAGCGCAACAGGTCATTAAAACTCCACACTTTCCATTAATATCATAACTTCCCAACCATACATGATATTAACCTGGTATTTTCAGACTGTGTCAGTAGGAATTAAATTGTTTAATTAAATTAAAACCAATAACATACCTCTTCTCTTTTTCCTGCAACAAAGTCATTAGAAAAATCAATTTCATTGTTCCTCAATTAGTAGTGCCTCAATGCACCGAACAAAATATTGACCTATTACAGAGCATATTAGTGAAGTGTGACAATTGATGCCCGACTACTGGAAGTAAACATAACATCCCCTTACAGCCATGGGTGGAAAACACAATAATTTAGGCATAAATGGGAGCTACCTTGCACATACAGTGACAAGCATGGAGGAAGACAGTCTAGAGTTGCCAGAGGATAAATTTGCAATTGAAAATGATATAAAAAAATCTCCCTCTTTGCTTCAAAATTGGTAATCGATTGTCATTTTTGGTTGATTAGCATTCTTTTTCATTGTATAATTGTAAAAAAAGCATACCACTGAGGATATTTCCCTTTAAGTATAAAAGGAAATAATTTAGAAAGGTAGATTAGCCTAGATTCCAGGCCTTGAAAAGGCGCTAAGTAAAAGATATGTCAAAGCTCTTATTCCCATGGCAGTGTAAATCTTAATTACAATGAACCCATTTATAGGATTTCGTAATTAACCAAAATAAATACACATCAGTTACTCTGAAGCATGCCATTAGGTTTATTCACAGAGTAAAAAGCTGCCCCTTGTATTATCCATCTTTTCTATGTATCTTGTTGTCAAGGAAAACCCCTGAGAAAAAAATGTAACAGCTATTTGCATGATTAGTACTGTTGTACTTATGGTTTGACAAGTTGATAGGCATAAAATGATCCAATATTACACCTAGTGCAGCATATATAATGGGCAAATTTCATGATATTTCATGTGGTTAATTTCGTTTTGGAAAATAAAAAGAATGAAAGGAAAATAAAAAGAATGAAAGGAAAATAAAAAAGAAAGAACAAATAAAGGATTACACAAAGGGTATAGAATAAAATGGGAAGAGCAATCAGGAATAGACTTGCAAGTCTATAGGTACATGTAGGGTAGACATACATTCATTTCTAAGAAAATCTTCAATTCAAACTTTTTCAATAAAAAAAAAAATTAAAGCCAATATTCCAAGAAAACTAACACATATAAAACTCTGCTTTATACAAAATAAGTGTTGTTATGTCTTAGGTTATTTTTGTGCAATAAATGCGATAAGGCAAAAAAGTCTTTTTTTATCATTTCAATTTAACTTTATATTCAAATTAGGTGCAAATGACTAAAATAAATCAAAAAGTTATGGAAAACCACCATAATCGGGCAGATTCTATACAGGTTTAAACTCTGTGAAAGTTACAAGTTGTCTGGCGTATCCAAATTTGAACGATGGCCTAAAATATGAAAATACAATCTTTGGAGTCTTTTTGGCCTGTTGCAATGTACCTTAAATTAAATCAATATAATTTGAGAGTCATTCAATAAGTTCTCCTCCTCATAACTATTTGCTATTTTATAAGCTATACGTAGACATTTAAAATATCCATGACAGTAGGTCTGAATTTCAGCTACACTGCTTTTGACACATGTCTTTTTTTGTGCATAGAAAACCAAATGCTCATTTGGTGCAACTGAAATGATCCAAAAATGCAAAATAATAAGCACCCATCAATTGATCAATACTTCAAGATTTTCAAAATAACTTTCTAAATATTGCAGATTTATTTGTAGCAGACTCTAAATTATTTGAAAGCAATTGATTTGGTGGAGGAACATCTCATCTGTAAATACTAGCTCAGTGCCATTTACCTGTTTCAATACCCTTAGAGAACGCCCCCAAAATCCATATTTTTGTTTCTGAGGCTTCATAAAAAAGGGCTGAATGGAGTAATTCCAACTCTTTCTAACACTATCAATAAAAGGCAGCACACAGTAACTGTCTGTGTGGTTTTTTTCAAGGTTACATTAAACAAAACTCTGACGAAATGTCAATAACATTTCATTTTGCCCTACATGGCATCCCGTTTGATTGATATTGCGATCAAATGATTTGGCATATAAATATATTAAAGTCTCTGTTGCAAGAAAACAAGATTTAATATTACTTGTAACCTTGTAATCCATTTCCAGGATTTAAGATAGAATGTTTCCATTACATCAAATCTATCTGTACTTTTGGCAGCACCAGATGAAGAAAGGTAATACAGGCTGTATTAAAAAAATCTGTTGTCTCAAAGCTCTTCAAAACCTAATGCGGAATGCGGAATGAGAGCTATAATTATTGAACATTTCAAATGGTAGCTTATGTAATAGCCATATTATAGGGAAGGAGGTATAACTTATTAAATGCCCCTCATAAATATAATGATTTCATTTGTACAATTCCCTCTCTGTTCACAAAGCAAAGAAATAATGGGGGACAGGGGATGCCTTGTGCTTTTACACAGATTCGCCAGATTGTGGCCACAATGGCACATATCCACAAAGAATTAGGTCCTTTGCTTAACTTTTTAGTCTTACCCGTAATGAGCTTTTACCTTTGTTTAAATAACATTTTTCAGTAAATTCTTCAAAATTGGAGGCTCTGGCTTTGAGTCTTGTACCTTAGGTCTTGGGCCAACCATTGTGATCTACATCACAGTAAGACTTAGTTCTGGATTAATGGCTTAGTTAGGACTAAATGCTTGGTAAATACACGTCAAGGTGTCCTATTCTTTTCTTCTATAATGTCTATGCTTTTCTCGTATCTCTGGGAAAGATCCCCAATAAGCAAATGTTGGGCTTCATTGTTCTAATATACACACAAATGCAGGGTGAGACCTGAGTAAAAAGAAGATGTGTTTGGACCTTTTTCCTTTCATCCTTGGCATGGGCATACAAAAAGAAATTATGCATGTATCTGGAATAGGAAATAGTCTTGCCATATCCCTGTGTAGTTGTCACAGCTTGTCCTTCTTTGGCTTTACTTGTTGAACAATGGTGTACCTTTCACCATAAAGAGTTCAATCCCAGCATACTAGCAGTATGATTATGATTCACAGGTGTAGATGGTTGACAGAGTTGTCTTCTCTTCCCAAACAGAGGCATTTTTGCATTGACTCTCCACACAGCGGATTCAGAACCACTGGCGGTGGGCAAACCCCACCCACCACTTTCTGTTCTCTCTTTAGTTCTCATATTGAGGATCTTACCAGGAACTGTCATAAATGTTGTGATCTCTGGTTTTAGAATTCGACTAGATTTTGCCAATGGAAAGGCCTCTTTGTAAATTGTGGAACGACTCCTTCCTCTCCTGGATGCCTTTCCGGGACGAGATCGCAAACCGTCTCTGCCAGAACTTGGAAGACGTGGTCTCTTGGGGTATTTCAGTCTTGTAATGAGGCAAGCTGTTCTAGCAGCATCTCCACCAGGGCCAATACGATTGCTTAACCTAGACAGAACAGAATCCCCATTGACTAATCTCAATAGGCTGACTGCCTTCCGGGGTTTATGTTTTATTGATTGTCCTGGCAAGCATCCTAGCCTCAAAGTCAAGCTATCACCTAAGTATTTGTACAGTTCTGAATACACCTCTGCAACATTATGTTTTGTCCGATGATAGTCTTCTAAGCTACATCCTAGCTGCATAAGATGGCTGGCTGTTCCAAATGAAAATTCAGTCTTGTGGCCCGGGCTTTGGCTTGGAGAACTTTCTTGACTCATCTGAGTTGTATCTCCTCCAGTTGCTTGCTTGAATTTTAATAGGCATACAGCAGCATTCTGTGGATAGTAAAAAGTAGAATTACATTATTCACACTTATTTATTGACTAAGGTTTAAATAATACCTCTTTGTTTCACACATTACCCAACTTCTCAAAGAACGTACATTTTCACATATCCAAAAGTAAACTGTATAGGTCAGACTTTCAAATCCTCTTTTGAATGTATCAAAAATGGTGTAGTTATTGACAATTATAATTATCTAATTAGAGAATAAAGGTATTGTTTTTAGACCGTACCCGTGTTATATTGTCTGACATAAATGCGGACGATAGTATTATTTTAAGTAGAACAACACCACAGGCGGAGTTGTTCTACGCAAAAATAATACTACCGAACATATTTATGTCAGACAATATAACATGGATACGGTCTAAAAACAATACCTTTATTCTCATTCTTAAACAATCATACTTAAGGGGGCTGTGGACTCTCAGGTACAGCCTCCGTAAAACTGCTGTAACTTCTTCAATATTCATTTAATCTTTATAAATGTATACAGTTTTTTGCAGAAAAGGGTTCAATGAATCCAACCATGATAATGAAATTGACCATTTTGGAAAAAATTATAAAAAACATGTTTTTGACCCATTTTAGGTTTGGAAAAGATAACTCAAAATAAATTTTGTTAAATTTTGTCATACTAGTTTTATGATAATCCTGATAACATTCCCAGGAGCGTTTTTTTTTTATATCTTATTTTTTATTTTTTGAGTTACAGACCAAAAAGTGCCCAAAAAAAAGTACTCAAAAAATAAAAAATAAGATATTAAAAAAAAAAAACCTCCTGGGGAATGTTATCAGGATTATCATAAAACTAGTATGACAAAATTTAACAAAATATATTTTGAGTTATCTTTTCCAAACCTAAAATGGGTCAAAAAAGGTATTTTTTATAATTTTTTTCCAAAATGGTCAATTTCATTATCATGGTCTGCAAAAAACTGTATACGTTTATAAAGATTAAATGAATATTGAAGAAGTTACGGCAGTTTTACGGAGGCTGTACCTGAGAGTCCACACCCCCCCCCCCCCCCCTTAAGACATTTATCAAAGAAATAAGTACATTTTATTATCCACATTTAACAACTTTTACCCCTGCTAGGATCGTATAACCCACAAACATTCCATCCAATCCCTTGCGATGAGTACACCATGCGTAAGCGTCCTGGCGCCGGCATAAACGCAGAAAAGGAGCCAAAGACGCACTGCAGAAGTGCGCGTTATGGAGCAAACCACGCATTGTGAAGGTCCGACGCACTGTTAAAACGTAAGCCCCACCTCCCCGTGTTCAATTGTCTCATCTAAATGTCGCCGATTTCTCTGAGAACCAATGAGATTGCTTAAACTTTCTTAGCTGTTTAAGAATTTCTTATACTTATTAGGCGACGGGATAAAAACCTTGTTATACTGGCCTGACCAATTTTTTTTAAATTTTTTGTATATATTTGTTTAAAAAAATGTTTAAAATTTAAAAAATGATTTTTGAAAAATTTGGTAACAAAAATGTTGTAACAAATTTGGGACAAAACAACACCTGGCCGACCAATTCTACCTAAGAGGTTTGTTTGCTTGTAGAACAGGGTTGGTGTTTGTTATGTCGCCTTATGGCCCAATTCATCATTTCAGAAATAATTAGCTATAAAAAGCTTTCCATTACATTACATACCAATATTGCGCCGTGTACTTTGTGTCCATCCTCTTTCACCTGTACATTAGACATTGATGTGTCGTCTAGTACCTGTTGTAGTGTGGGCCAATATATGGAGATTTGACCTACTAATACTTGTTCTATAGCCTGTTAAGATACAACAATATAATTGCAATGAAATGTTAGGTTTGTTTTATTACATCATGTGTGTTTTATTCAATATGTGATATACAGGACATGTTTCAAAATTGACAAAACATTTGAAGATTTGAAGAGCTCTGAGATATGCAAGTAAATTGTATGTAACCTCACCATATTCTCCATAGTGTTCAAAAAACTAGGACACTTTTCAGAAACAGATTTCTTAAGAATTTGGGCAATATCTTAAGATTATAATTGCATATCCTGAAACAATGATTTTGTGGTAATAAATTATGAAAATGACATTCAAAATGAAGTTCAAATTAAAAATTATAAATAGGTAAGAGAAACATAGCCAAACCAGTTTTTCCACAAGCACGCCAATGAAATCTAAAGAATAACACTATAAGAAAATGCACAAATAATATCAGAATTGTCTCTGTTATTTTAAGAAATCGATATCGGAATAGTGATAAAGTGTCCCCATTTTTACCACTTTGTTTATTATTTTATGCTGCATCAATCGGTAAATAGGTATTTATTTTTATTGTCAATTGATATTAACAGATAAAAGCAACAATATTGTATTGCAAACATTTAAAACTTAAAACAAGTCATTCATGTTGCTGTTTGCTAAACCTGTTTACTTCTGTGACCTGGGCCCTGTTGCATAAAAGTTCAGATTAATCGTATGCGAACTCAAGAAGTGCGAACTGGTAAAGAAGAGTAGTTTTAAAAGTTCTTCTGAAGGTGACCTCTATGAAGGTGGCAACGGTGCTAAAATTAGACCCAGGGTTTATATCATGAAGATCAACCCATGTATTCTTGAAAGATCTTCTTAAACAAATTTAAAAACTTCAGACGATTCACGTTTCCTAAGAAAAATCTGAACTTTTATGAAGTAGGATCCTGATTCAAATTTCCCCTCTTTTACCTTGGGTCCCAATGCTGTAAGTCCCATGACTGCTCCATAATGTGAACATAAAGGTCTTGCTGGGTCACTGAGCACCTCCTGAAAAGTTGCTATCAATTGGTGATGAAATCGTGTTGAAGACTCACTGGATGATCTGTAGTGAAGGACAAGCAAGAAAAGTGTTACAATATTAATGGGATTCAGATAAGCCTCGGGAGCCTCCCATCCAAACTTTTAATTTGTCAACATAGAAACACAATCCTTTGTTGTGGTGCATTTGTATTTCATATTTCCTTGTATTGTATTTATCAGAGTCTTGAACTGTCTTATATTTTGGGAAATGTAAAGACATGAGGAGTGATAGTGGAAAAAACATGGAAACACTGGTTAATTTTCAGTTTGTTAAAAACAATATACAAATAAAGCTTTATAACAAATAATATTCCTCATTTATTCCACCTTATTCTTTTCATATCTACTTTAGAGTCATAAAACACTATAGTTCAGTCAGTTCCAAATTGGCGAACCTGTTTACAGCAGCGCATTAATTCAGAAGAGTGAGAGTGCGCAAAACACTCGCATGGTGCAACATGGCACAGTGTAAATAGTATGTGTGATGCTTGCGCATACGCTTGGATTACTTTTTCGCGCGGAGAGATGAAAACCGCATATTTCTCGCCAATTTGGAACGGATTAAACTATAATAGTATCGTATCTCATCTCAGCTCACCCAGCTTATCTTTTCTCTGTAAATAATTAAACTGTTTGTTACAATATTTGTTAAAAATTTTATCTTTAATATTTATTAAAGCAAGGATCAACAGTTTACATCTCTAACAAAAATCCTATCTTTAATATTTATTAAAGCAAGGATCAACAGTTTACATCTCTAACAACTCTCATAAAAAGAAACCGCACTGTTAACCATTTCATCATAAAAGGTGTTATTCAGAGGGTCGCTGTTAATGCCAAAATGTTCCCCTTCCTTGTGCTGTTAATTGCCTACCTCATTATTTGTGAGAGAATCTTTGCTGCAAAATCTCTCAACGCCCAATGATCATTATGTGGATTGATGGATACTGCCAGCGGCTCCAAAACACAGTACATCACTGTAGATACAAGTTGAACTAACTGTTGAAAGAACATCAAATAAAAATGGATCATGAGTTATTCTAAGAAAGCTGTTATTTAGGTTGAGGGAAACAGAAAACAAGGTAATCAAAAGAAGCAATGGTTTGCCATATGTCTGATAAAGTGCCTTGCACAAGACAGAGCTGCTGTGAGAAAGATGACACAAATATGGCAGTCAATCTTCAAAACTGACACAGTATCAAATCCATCTGTCAATCTTCAAAGCCTACCAGCAGCAGTCAGAATTGAACTGGAGAACATGACCGTGCACCAATTTAAGTCTAAGATTAACGGACTCTTATTGTGTGCAAAGTACTTCTTAATTATATTATTTTGCTATTTCTGTTTGATTCATGTATTATGTGTAAATAGTTGAACATATCTTTGTAAATATTGTATTATTTTCTGTATGATGAGGGCCTGCTTGGAAAGCAGTGCTTGACACTGAAGCTGTTTACCCTCAATAAAGAAAGATTAAACAAACAACATCTGATATAACTAAAACATGTGAGGCCAAAAAAATTCAATACTTTGTCTTAGCGGCCTGCGCGCATTGCTTTTGAATGGGATTTTGATTCAATTTTATTTTTTAAAGTCAGATTCGATGATACTCGGCAACCTTGTGACTGAGAACACACATTCAACTTATTTTGTGAAGAGATAAAGAGAACACAGGCATACAATGTGCATTGATCATATCTGATTACTTTTATTAAAAAGAAAAAAGCACAACTATTGACTATATTATTATTTTTATTAAAAAAATAAAAAAATAGATCGCATAGACCATAGCTTATTTTGGCCAAAAGGCGCTGAGACAAAGTATTTCATTTTTTTTGCCTGATCAACTCAGAACTGTAAAATGGTCTGAATAAATATACACTTCACTACTTCCACGCGCAACTCGATAATGAACATTGTTTTCAGTGAAGCGATAAAAATGAAGCGCATAGGGGTTCTGTGTTTGTGCGGTATAAGGCGGCAGACACAATAATAATAGTAAGTTTGTATTGCGCATTGAAGTGGTTAATGCAAGTAAAACTGGTAAATTCAGAAGAATATGCAGGATTTACATATGTTTGAATTGTGTGATAGGCTTTCAAGATGAGTATTCAAAATACAGATAGAGTATTATCAGATTCCACAATCTGTATCCTTATCCGTTACAAAGTCTGCATCTGGTCAACATATTGTATTACAATGACTACTTTCTTCAATTTTAAAATACAAAAAGACTCTCCCCTTAGAAACAATACTTTATTCTGCTGTGAAATTTGTCAAAAATCTAGCCTCCAATTTTGAGTCAATACTTACATATGGGCCAAGATACATGACCGCATTGTTGGTCAGAGCTTCAACAATGTCCATAAGTCTGGTCAACTGAACCAAGTCGTGGCTAACCATCTTGACACCACATGACACAAAGTTGACAAGGCAGGGTAATAAACAAGCTATCTTGTTATTTTTCCTGATATCTTGCAGAGCAGCCTGAAATTGTTTGACAAAATATAATATGATTAATCGACTGACATTACATCATAACAACAAATATCTGTAAATTGGGTGAAATAAATTATGACAATCAATTTGAAAAACAATGTAAGAACAATATATTCTTCTAAAATATTGTGAGTGTTGGATTCAATTGCAGTCAAGCAATGTTAACAATACAAATAATTTCAACAAGTAAAAATTGCAAATAATTTGTGATGGGTCATTTTTTTACTGTCAGTATAAGAAGATATATCCAAAAAGTCTGTGATTTACAGTCATATAAGGAGAGAAAACAGGACAATTCTTTTTGGGGGATCATTCTTCGCCAGCGCCGGAGATCGCCGGAAACCCAAAGTTGGACGCCTAACTGACTGCGCGCTAAAGGGGAAGCTACAAACGGTTAACTTATGCAGACCATTTGACAGCTCGCTGGAACGTGCCACAAGCATGCGGCACAGAAGATATTTGTGGCCCTGGGGAAGGTTAGGGTTAATAGGTGTTTTAAAAATAACTGGGGATTTAAAAGTCTGTCATTTCAAAATAGATGATGTAATCCACTTAATTAAAACACACCTTTACACATTCCTCACAACCATCTAGTTTTCCCAATATTTGAATGTCTCACAAACTCCAGGTCTTCCTTGCCAGATATTGCCTACCTGAAATTGAATTCCTACTGGTTTGGGGAACCAGATTTTGATATGGTCATAAGCATAAATATTAGATATCATTTCTATCTTACCTTTTTTAATTGTTCACTCCCCTCTAGTACTGCCTTGGTTATTTGATTGTAATACTGATGCAAATGATCTGGCAGCTTTTCAGCACTATAAGATACTCCTATTGAAAATAAGATAGATAAAATGTGTTATCATTCATGTGCTGAACAGATAATAATAACATAAAAAATGCAATAACTGATGTAAACAATACTGTCACACATGCCAAACAGAAAAAAGAACAAATGAGGCCCTGTTTGAAACCAAACCTGGTTAAAAATGTGTCAAATGTGATTTCTATGACATTAATTTGTACCATTCAATTTTATTTGAATAGTAAAAGAGTGGGTAAATAAGATCCCAATAATGAATATATGGACTTACCTGCCCCTGTAGGCTTATGAATGCCTTCAACTGCGAGCCATGTAGCTGAATGAGGAATAAAGAGATAATGACAAATAGTATGATACAGAGTAATTTCTTCTAAAAGAAAAAAGAAAACAAATTGACTAAAATAAAAACTAGATATTGTTCTAGTCAAATACTAAGACACCATAGTTGTTCATGTTTGACCTTTAGTGTCCACTTCCTGACCTTTGACCTGAATGTGATGACTGATTTTTTCTTGTCTCATCAAAGTACATAAGATTCAACGAGTCAGTTGAACCTTTGATAAGAACAACTAAGGCAAGAAAGACAAAAGCAATTATATTTGCAATACCATGACTTTTGTTTTACTTCAAGAGAAACACTGTAATTGCTTTGACTTCATACCTACATCCATACTGTTATACTGTACACAGCGCCCTATATCGGGCATTAACGGTACAGTGCCCCTGAAACCTAGGGACATGAGTTTTTGTGCACACAGACCGGGATGATCCCCTACTCTTTACGAAGGAGTCTGTGACCTTTTAACGTGCTCGGATTTTGCTCTTCCGATGCACGAGACCACCATTTCTACGTGACTTCCGAACCACGAGGCAATTGAGACTAAGTACCTTGCCTAAGGATACAAACATGTTGGCCGTAGCGGGACTCGAACTCACAACCTTTGTATTGTGAGACCTGCGGTCTACCCACTAGATCACACACGCTCTTCACACTAATGGCTCAATTTTATCCATTACCTTTAGATTGTATTGTACACTTACCTTTAACAGTTGTTTTACCAGCACTGGAAAATACTTTATTGTCTGTAGCTAGTTCTGGAAGGTTGATTTCTTTATCCTCATGGAAAAACAATTCTGATTCTTTGATAGGTCTAAATGGCATTGGATCCGTCGACCCATATCCATACAATGGCTGTGGAACAAAACAAAAAATAGTATTGATAACATAATAGCAACTGAATTTGCTGTATATCTGATCATTGCTTGTTAGAAATTATCAGGTGTGAAAATCATATCAATATTAGCGTTAGCCCTTAAAGAATCACTCTATTTGGGTGAAATAAAGCCATCCATCCATCATCCATCCATAGATTTGTTTGAGAATGAGATTTGATCAGTGTTTTGTTGTGTTCATGGACCCAGTATTCTGTTAATTTTCTACATGAGTATTCAATTTGATTGAAATTAAGTTATTTGGTATTGGTATTCATAAGCCTAACCCTAAAATCCTAAATTCTCACATGGAGAAGAAAAAAAATACAGGACAAAAATCAGAAAAATTCATGAAATTCATGGTGTATAATTTATAAAGGTCCAAATTCTGATCATTAGCAACACACTCAAGTCTTTTGGGCCATTGTATGTTTGGATATTTGTTTACTTAATGCATGCACCATATTTAAACCAATCTCGAAATTCCATCTTACTTCAGTATCACTCCATCTTAAAGCTTTGTTGAAATCTTCAGATGAAAGTCGTTTTCTTTTTGCATGTTTCATAAACTGTGCACTTGCCTACAAACAAAACAAAAAGGAACAATTATAAGGCATAGTCAAGATTAGTAAGAGAATGGAGGGTACAGTAAGAAGTAAAACAGGGCCAGTAGTTTCAGTAGTTTGTGTAATCTCATGTGTATAGTCTATTTTTGCTTTATAGGTAGGTAAGTTTTCCAAACCTTAAATGCGGTTAAGTATACATGTTTTGGGCCTCAGATAGACCTTGGATTTGGGACTGATTTACTGTAAAAGCCATATATTCACACATCTTGATCTCAGACATTTTTTAGAGTTGCTGTTTCCATGTATGACAATGTCTCCCATCCAGCAAAGGGGTAGCCTTAACCTCGGAATAGCCTATGGTCACTATGGCAAAAATATTGTTCATCAACACAAAAAGAATCTCTCCTCCCCCCCCCCCCCCCCCACCCCCACCCCCATATCTTTAGATTTCCCTCTCAGGAGTGAGAGGGGGATATACTAGCGTTGATACCTACCCTCCGCAACCTTACTTTAAATAATGGTGCGTACCATCTCTTGACTATTTCAAGGGGTGGTAAACTTCTAATGTGGGATGGAGGTTTCTGATCGAGCCAAAATGAGACATTTGTGCAACAGTAAGGTCGAGGAGGGTAAGGATCATAAGCGCAGAGTATTGTTTGCATGCTCAGGGGTGAAAACAGACCCCAATTTTTGGGCTTAATGCTACCTCTGATCAAGCACCGTGTGGGAACAACATTGAAAGCATGTGTGTTTACTATAATTTTGATAGAGCACCTTTTAATGCGAGAAAATCATGAAAATGAAACTATCACGAACATTTTGTTTTTACTTTCAGATTATAATTGTCTCAATTACAGAAATCATATCCATGGGTCTGAAAATTGCATTTATATAAAATAAGCTTCCCTTTCAAGTCAGGATGGGCCCCTTTGGGCCACCTAGTCATTCTGACCAGAGTAACCCTATTTACACACCACAGACACCACTATGTTGCTTGGAAGTTGTTTGACTTGACAAATTGTAGTTCCGATGAGGTAGGTTACAATCCCACTGCTGCCACCAATTGTAGTGTTTGGTTACTTTCAAATCTCCTATCCAGAAAAGTAAAGGCAGTGTTTTGTTATCTGTTAATCATACCTGATATATGCTATCTAGCTATGACAACCATGTATTGTGTATTCTATGACTGGTTTGTAAGCATTACAAAACGATGGGCCCTACCTTTCTAAAATAATTTTTGAATGATCCAACTTGAGCCTCTCATTTGTTTACTACGCACACTTTTAAGAACTCACTTTTAAGGATTAGTACACGGACATTCAGTGATTTTTGCTGTTAACAAATGTTTTGAAATGTGAAAGAGATGTGTCACTCGTTCAACTTCAGAAAATGTACAAAACATGATTTATGGCCATTGAACCAAAATTGCTCACAAAAGATAAAGATGGCTCTCTAACATCGCTATCTTGCAAGCCTTTTATTAGCAGGTCTTTGACCAGGAGCTACTTTTTACTATTTAGACAAAAATGGCACCTGGTCCTATACTGTGCAAACTTGCAAAGTTTGAAAAACACCAGGAGCCAAAACTTGGCAACAAGGGGGTAAAAACCTCCCGGGTGCCTTGTCAAGTTTGTACAGCAGATGCGACCATAACTTATTGAATACTGGGCGATCACCATCAGTCCATTGTCAACAATTTATGCAGGATTGCAGATTTATCGTCAAGCACCCGGCGGCAGAGAACAGTGATATTTTACAAGTAAGTACAGTCATTTTACATCCAGGGCCTACACAAAAATGTTCAGTTCAGTTTCATCAAATTCAGTGAATATTTATGAGATATTATACTAACTAAAAGATGCTTTTATTTCATAGCTCTCCGACAGAGTGCTATGATTCCGCAAAGCTACTTTACTCTTTAGAATCTAGTATGAAAGTATTATAAATATAGTACTAATACTATTTTATTCAGGATTTTAATTTAGATGTACATGTAGTAAATTAAAAATGAGTGCCACTGGCACTGTGACTGTTATGTTATAGTCGTCGTCAGAATACTTCGGCACTTTTTAAAATCGCCAACGCATGCGTTTAGATAATGAGTGTGTGGGCGGGGACATTTATGACCCATAGATACAATCGCGACCAATCGGATAAGACTTAAGAGATACCGCGACGCGTCAACTTCTCAAAAAGATAACGCTGTCGCTGTTGTGTGTGACGCTGTTCTACAACGCACTTCCGTGTTTACGCTGTACACAGTTGTCACAGAAAAAAGTGCCTTACTTCTCTGACGCCGACTATAAGTATAATTGATAGTGTTATCATTATTATTTTATTTTATTAAATTAATAATATAAATATAAATATTAAACTTTATTAATCTCACTTAAAAAAACTGAGTAGTCGGGAATTGCTTTTGTAATTTTACTTGTGGTATTTCTGAATGAAATACTTATCCCTTCTCAGCTAAGGATTTCATTTAATTAATTCTTCCAGTCATAATCCCTAGCGGATGGTTTTGGAAGTCAACTCTACAAGGTACAAGGTAATGAACTCATGAACTAAAACCGTTAAGTAAGCTTACTTGCGATGCTTCCCGCAATCTGTAGCCAACATCTTCGGCGAGTTCCGCTGCAACTTCGTCAGGTAAAGACTCAATACCGGCCGCTTCAGAAGCTAGTTTTACAGATCCTGTTGAAATTGCTGCATACCTCTTTTCTTCCGCCATCATAAAATCATCATAGGCTTAATATTACCACAGTATATGACGAAAAAACACTACCAAAGTATCATTTTTAGTCAAAAATGTTCGCCATACCGATCGCTTGTTTGGGAGTTTTCGTTTGAAGGAGGAGCACCAATTTCAATTTCATTGGTCCAAAGGGAGTGGGACATGGTACTTTCTATCGATTGAATTAGGTATCCATAAAAGTCTTCTAAAAATGTAAGGAAAATCCAGATGCAAATAATATTTTGAATTGTTGAGCATAACATTTGAGTATTAATTACGTACACCTCCAGGCTCTAGCAGATAGTTTAATCAGGGAGATGTTTCATTCTAAGGTAAAAAAAGAATAGCGCAGAATACTGTGTGACCGTTAACCCAAAACTATCCTTTGAAAAAGCCACTGATCCCGCCACTGATAGGCGTTAGACTCAGTGGCGGATCCAGGAAAATTTTAGGGGGGGGGCGGGCCAAAAAATGAAATTTTGCCGGTACCATCCAAGCAGTGCGCAGCACCGCCCTCCGAGCTATGCTCGGACAGGGGGTGTCTGAGGGGGGATGTGCCCCCCTGAGAAGTAGACATTTTTTCAATTTTCGAACTCATTTGGTGCGATCTGGTGTATACTTTTGACCAACATTTTATCAAAAAGCCACCTCTTCATTTCCAATAAATATTTTGTTTTTTTTATCAATGCATGAAAGAAGTTGAGCATATTATATACCAATATATTTTTTATTTAAGTATAGATGATATGAAAGCTCGAACAGGGGGGGAGTCTGAGGGGGATGTGCCCCCCTCGGAAGTAGAATTTTTTTCAATTTTCGAACTCATTTGGTACGATCTGGTGTATACTTTTGACCAACATTTTATCGAAAAGCCACCTCTTCATTTCCAATTTGTTTTTTATCAATGCACGGAAGAAGTTGAGCATATTATACTGATATATTTTTGATTTAAGTATAGATGATTTAAAAGCTCGAACAGGGGGAGTCTGAGGGGGGATGTGCCCCCCTCAGAAGTAGATTTTTTTCAATTTTCGAACTCATTTGGTGCGATCTGGTGTATACTTTTGACCAACATTTTATCGAAAAGCCACCTCTTCATTTCCAATAAATATTTTGTTTTTTTATCAATGCAAGAAAGAAGTAGAGCATACTGATTTTTTCTTAATTTAAGTATAGATTGTTTAAAAGCTCGAACAGGGGGAGTCTGAGGGGTGATGTGCCCCCCCCCACCCCCCCCCCCCCCCCCCTCTCTCTCTCTCTCTCTCTCTCTCTCTTACTAGCTTCTTTCTCTCTTTTTTTTGTTTTTTTTCCTTCTTCTTTTTTTTTGTAGAGGGGGGGGGGGGGGCGGGCCCGTCGTGCCCCCCCCCCCCTCCTGTATCCGCGCCTGGTTAGACTAGACTAGGGACCGAGGAGATCCGGCGTCGTTTCAATTCTAAGTGATGTTAAACAATTGAGTATGACATGGTTTGTCCTCCCGAAACAAAACAAACATGACCAACGGAAACGTTGGGAAGAATGTAGATTTTGTTTCTTCTCAGATTGGGTTGTATTAATTAATCATTTTTATTTAGGATTTTTTTTTTTGGGGGGGGGGTGTTTTCTGACAAGACGTTCAAACGTGATTAAACGTCCCATTGCAATTCACAAATGATTTAGAGAATAAAGGTATTGTTTTTAGACCGTACCCGTGTTATATTGTTGTCTGACATAAATGCGGGCGATAGTATTATTTTAAGTAAAAAAAATATTATCGAACGCATTATGTCAGACAATATAACACGGGTACGGTCTAAAAGCAATATACCTTTATTCTCATTCTTAAACAATCATACTTTAGACATTTATCAAAGAAATAAGTACATTTTATTGTCACGTTTGACAACTTTTACCCCTGGCTAGGATCGAATAGCCCACAAACATTCCATCCAATCACATGCGATGAGTAAACCATGCGTAAGCGTCGCAGCGCCGGCATAAACGCAGGAAAAGCGCTAAAGACGCACTGCAGAAGTGCGCGTTATGGAGCAAACCACGCATTGTGAAGGTCGGGCGCGCTGTTAAAACGTAAGCCCCACCTCCCCGTGTTCTATTGTCTCATCTAGATGTCGCCGATTTCTCTGAGAATCAATGAGATTGCTTAAACTTTCTTAGCTGTTTAAGAATACAATATAGACACTCATCCTTTTGTTCGGCCACTCCAACGCTACTTGACACGATGGTGGACGTCTCAATAGACAAGTGATCTGTTTGGGTCAATTCAATTCAATTGTATTAAAAAAGGGACGAATGTATTTGATAATTAATACTGATGAAAGAATAATCTTAGCGAATCAATTAAATAAATGAAAAAGTTGAAGTGGGGGTCTAACGATCCCGATGAGGAGTATGTGAAGGGGTTTGTATGACATTGACAACAAAGGACAATTGGTGCCTATTGTATCCATTACAATATATGGGACATTTAACCACGTTTGAACGTCTTGTGTTTTCTGGGTTTTTCTGGTTTTATCATTTGCATGATATACATGTATAGCCAATTTACCCAGCTATTTGCCGTGCAAATAAAAAAAGTAGGCCTATGCTTATCATTCTAAATAAATGAATACAATAATACAATATTAAATGTACTTTGGACCCGCGTTTTAATTATATAGTAGGTTATTATTATCAATAAACAGACAACACGTTTTCCTTTGTTTTTACCATGGTCATGCATGACTTGGCACTGAATAATTATAGACAACCATTTAGAATTTAGATAAAAGATAGACTTCAAGGGTCAACCACTCAAAATCATGGAATTCTTACAGGTCTGGTGCTTTCTGATGTCATTTTTGATGCTTAATGCCCATCTTGTCAACGGGGCAACGATTTTGGAAACCTCTTCTGATGAGACGGTGCAGCCGACACGACCAAGGATTGTTATTGTCGGCGCAGGAATTGGAGGCAGTTCTTGCGCATACTATCTCAAAAGTTCTTACCAGAAGCCGACGTTACCATCCTTGAAGCCAACAACAGAATTGGCAAGTATGAATAGGCCCCCCCCCCCCCCAAAAAAAAAAGGGGCGGTAGGGAAAGGGTGACCGCCGAGGCCCCCACTGATAATATCACTTGGTTGAATTGCACCCATTCGGTTAACTGGTTAAATTCGGGGGGATTTAAGTTATTTTACTCCATGATTTCTGTCCAATTTCAAGACGTCATTCCGCGCCGGGAGGGGGGGGGGGGGGGGGGGGGGGATCAAAACCAAATTAATCCTAAAAAAACCCTGCAAATTTTCACGTGCATGTCCCGCAGGAATATCATTTTAAAGTCCATTATTGAAACCAATACGGTATGTAACTATAGGAGCGTATCCAGGGGGCCATTTGGCATAAAGCGTGGGTAGGGTGGCGTTTGACTTGGGGCAAGTGTGGGTACCAGCATCACTGTGGGGGGGGGGGGGGGGGGGGGGGGACTCGGGTCAAAAACCAAATTGGGGGTATTATTTTTTTTTGAAATGCTTGAATGGCTTAATTCTGAATTAGAAATTTTGGAACAAATTTAAGCTAATTTTGATGTCAACATTTTGATTGTCTGTGGGACAAAATGGGGTGGGCTTGAGCTGACTGGGGGAGATGGGGTTAGGGGCAAAGTTCGTGACTGGGGGGGGGGGGTGAACCCCGCCACTGCTTGGGGCATATCACCAAACATACAATGTCCATGTGATCTTTAGTTTAGCACAGAGACTAACCGTTAATATAAAACAAATTAATAGGACTGACTTGGTTTTGATCTAAAGTTTCGATCCCAGTGATTTTTTTTAGGGGGGGGGGGCAAGATTACGAAAACTTAATCTCGTAAGAGGTTGCCCCAATATGTTTTGCAGTCAGCTCCGGAAATTTGAGGGGGGTAAGGGCATGCTAAGCCATGTAGTGCTGTTTGAACCGTATGGCTCCCAAAAACTAACGCAATCTAATATAATATTGTATTTTTTAACGTTTGCTTAGGCGGACGAATTATGAATGCGGATATAGAAGGGGTAAATGTAGAAGTTGGAGCTGCAGCATGGGCGTCAGCAAATAAGTAGGTTTCACAGCAATTCCATTTACAAAACATTTACAGGTCTAATCAATGTTAGTTATTAGTTACTCAGTCATTTGGTAAAATTCCTATTTTGTAAACACTTGATAATAATGTGACACCTTCAAGCACTTGGTAACAGTGACACGTTAAAACATTGGTGGTGAAATTATATGACACTGGTCAACAACTTTAAATATCATGACACTGTTCAACAACGTTAACACATTTTGTAAGAACATTGTACATTTTGTAAAACCATACCCCTTTTAATACTTGGTTAATGCATGGCAATACAAGGGGACCATGGCATTTTTCAACAATTGGTAAGAACATAACCAGCTAGTAAACTTTTTCAAACTATTTTCGTAAGGGATGCCATTTTCACACATTTTGGTATAAGATTATGACATTTTCAAGTATTTGGTAAATGAGACTTTCAAACACTTGGTTAGAACGTGAAACTTTCAAATAATTATAGTGAAAGCATAACACGGTTTTACACATTTGAATAACGTGATACTTTCAGTCACTTCGTAAAGACTATAAAGAGTATAACACTTCCAAACACCTGGTAGGGAAATGACACTTCCATAGACCATAGCAGCATCATACGTTCAAACCCTATGATATAATATTCCCTTTTCATTTGAAGTCAGAAATTAAATACTATTTATACCCTATTTGAAATAGTGATTAATTTGTTGTCACATGAACAATTAAAATTGATTATTAATAGCACAATTATCCGTATCCTTCCGATGTTTAAGGTGTATGTTTCGATCACTTTTTTGGGGCTATGATTTTTTTTCACATCAAGATATTTTGATATCAGAAGAATCCCCATATTTTTCTCATTAAGTCTGTAAAAGTCTTAGGGGCAAGAAATGTTCCATTTAGAAATGATAGGCTAAAATGTGGTGAATTACTGCCAAAGATGGTTAACCACCAGCCAGTTTGTGTACTACTCAATGGGCTATTTTTGTGTGAACACATGCTTGTAAACTTTGAAATGTGGAAATTTTAAGGATGACCTTTCATGTAAAATAGAAAACATTAAGTTGAAAATCGGGCCAGCAATCGGAACATCTACAATCGGAAATTATAATTATAAGTATTTTTTTGTTGATTCTGTTTTATACCAGGTATATTACAGAGTTAGTTGAAGAGCTACAACTACCTGTGGATACATATGAGTCAGTGTTATCTTCCATTAAAAATCCTAATCCAAAATCAAAACTGCCAAAACAAACCTTTCTGAATCTTGGAATAGGAGTTTGGGATGGAAATCTTTTATACGACGCAGAGAAAGTTGTGCTGAAACATCTTGAATCAGCTGGTATAACAATTGCCAATGTTGCCGAATTCATCGTCAAGCTAAAGCTCAACTACTACGAACGCGATGCTATAGCAGGATCATTTCAAAACATAACAGAATATCTTCAGTATGGCGGACTTTCTGAATATGTGAAAACATCAACTGCCCAGTTTTTGACAAAATACAATGTTGATGAAGAATTACTGAGCTATTTTATAGAGCCACTGATGATTCATATTTATGACCAAGGTGTTAACATTCATCCATTCACAGCGTTGACAAGCCTTACCAGTCTTCTAACTACGGGTAAGTGACATGAACTTGCTCAGTAACTGCAGATGCTGACATATGATTCGTGCTCTATATCTATAGCACACTATAGCAGTTATTTGTGTGGTTCACATTTTCCATAAGAAACTGAGAAAGTTCATTTGTTGAATGAAAATGCACTGCTATTTTATAAATAGCAATGCTATCTTCAGTACAACATTGCTATCTTCAATAGATAGCATTGCTATCTTTGGTATATATCATAATCATTGCTATCTACAGTAGAGAGCATTTATCTTCGGTAGATGACATTGCTATCTTCGGTAGATAGCATTGCTATCTTCAATAGATAGCACTGCTATCTTCGGTAGCTAGCATTGTTATCTTCGGTAGATAGCATTGCTATCTTTGGTAGATAGCATTGCTATTTTCAGTAGAGAGCATTTATCTTCGGTAGATGACAATGCTATCTTCGGTAGATATATGTGCTATCTTCAATAGATAGCTATCTACAGTAGAGAGCATTTATCTTCGGTAGATGACATTGCTATCTTCAATAGATAGCACTGCTATCTTCGGTAGATAGCACTGTCATCTCCGGTAGATAGCATTGCCATCTTCGGTAGATAGCATTGCTTTCTTCGGTAGATATCATTGCTATTTTCAGTTTGTAGCATTAGTACCGCTATTTTCGGTAGATAGTATTGGTGTCTTCGGAAGATAGTATTCCTATATTCGGTCGATAGCATTGGTTTCTTCGGTAGATAGTATTGCTATCTTCGGTAGATAGCATTGCTATATTCGGTAGATAACATTGCTATCTTCAGTAGATTTCATTGCTATCTTCAGTAGATATCATTGCTATCTTCAGTAGATAGCATTGCTATCTTCAGTAGATGCCATTGCTATCTTCAGTAGATAGCATTGCTATCTTCAGTAGATAGCATTGCTATCTTCAGTAGATAGCATTGCTATCTTCAGTAGATAGCATTGCTATCTTCAGTAGATAGCATTGCTATCTTCAGTAGATAGCATTGCTCTCTACTGAAGATAGCAATGCTATATTTGGTGCATAGCATATAGCAATGCTATATTGGTAGATAGCATTGCTATCTTCAGGAGAGAGCATTTATCTTCGGTAGATGACATTACAATATATAGCACTGCTATCTTCGATAGATAGCACTGCCATCTTCGGTAGATAGCACTGCCATCTTCGGTAGATAGCATTGCTATATTCGGTAGATAACATTGCTATCTTCAGTAGATATCATTGCTATCTTCAGTAGATAGCATTGCTATCTTCGGCAGATAGTAGTGCTATCTTCGGTAGATAGCATTGCTATCTTCAGTAGATAGCATTGCTATCTTCAGTAGATATCATTGCTATCTTCAGTAGATATCATTGCTATCTTCAGTAGATAGCATTGCTATCTTCGGTATATAGCAATGCTATCTTTGGTACATAGCATATAGCAATGCTATATTGGTAGATAGCATTGCTATCTTCAGTAGAGAGCATTTATCTTCGGTAGATGACATTGCTATCTTCGATAGATAGCACTGCTATCTTCGGTAGATATCACTGCCGTCTTCAGTAGCTAGCACTGCCATCTTCGGTATATAGCATTGCTATCTACGGTGTAGATAGCACTGCAATCTTCGGTAGATAGCATTGCTATATTCGGTAGATAGCATTGCTATCTTCGGTAGATAGCACTGGTATCTTCGGTAGATAGCACTGGTATCTTCGGTAGATAGCATTGGTATCTTCGGTAGATAGCACTGGTATCTTCTGTAGATAGCACTGCTATCTTCGGTAGATAGCACTGCTATCATCGGTAGATAGCATTGCTATCTTCGGTAGATAGCATTGCTATCTTCGGTAGATAGCATAGCTATCTTCGGTAGATAACATTGGTTCTTTCAGAAGATAGCATTTGCAATCTTCAGTAGATATCATGGCTACATTCAGTAGATAGCATTGCAATCTTCAGTAGATATCATTGCTATCTTCGGTATATATCATTGCTATCTTCGGTAGATAGCATTGCTATCTTTGGTAGATAACATTGCTATATTTTTAGATAGCATTGCAATCTTCAGTACATATTATTGCTATCTTCGGTAGATAGCACTGGTATCTTCGGTAGATAGCATTGCTATCTTCGGTATATAGCATTGCTATCTTCGGTATATAGCATTGCTATCTTCAGTAGATAGCATTGCTATCTTCGGCAGATAGTATTGCTATCTTCGGTACATAGCATTGTTATCTTTGGTAGATAACATTGCTATAATATTCGGTAGATAGCATTGCAATCTTCAGTAGATAGCATTGCTATCTTCGGTAGATAGCATTGCTATCTTTGGTAGATAGCATTGCTATCTTCGGTACATAGCATTGCTATCTTTGGTAGATAACATTGCTATAATATTCGGTAGATAGCATTGCAATCTTCAGTAGATAGCATTGCTATCTTCGGTAGATAGCACTGGTATCTTCGGTAGATAGCACTGGTATCTTCGGTAGATAGCACTGGTATCTTCGGTAGATAGCACTGGTATCTTCTGTAGATAGCACTGGTATCTTCTGTAGATAGCACTGCTATCTTCGGTAGATAGCATTGCTATCTTCGGTAGATAGCATTGCTATCTTCGGTAGATAGCATTGCTATCTTCGGTAGATAGCATAGCTATCTTCGGTAGATAACATTGGTTCTTTCAGAAGATAGCATTTGCAATATTCAGTAGATATCATGGCTACATTCAGTAGATAGCATTGCTATTTTTAGTAGATATCATTGCTTTCAGCAGTAGATAGCATTGCTATCTTCGGTAGATAGCACTGGTATCTTCTGAAGATAGCACTGCTATCTTCAGTAGATAGCATTGCAATCTTCAGTAGATAGTATTGCAATCTTCAGTAGATAGCATTGCTATCTTCAGTAGATAGCATTTTTATCGGTAGATAGCATTGACATATGACTGCGAGTCAATTTCACTTCAAACCACCTATTTGCTGGAACTGATATAGCCACACTGATTTTAGTATAGTCCAACTCTCAAGTATGATTCCCCTGCCCAACTGCTATTGGAAGATAAGTTTAGAAAATCCTTTAGAAGTGTGCCAAATCATGAAACAATTTTCCTAACTTCCAAATTAAATCTCTATTATGAGATATTCATGACAGATACATTTCTGTAATAAACATGTGTTCAGTTTATAAAACAATTCATAAACAAAATCAATGTAAGACAATGTTTTAGGGACACTTCAACCACCCAAAATTTAATAAACTTATGTCAGTCATACAATAAATATATTGACTATTGCATTCAAATGCAATAATTGAGAAACAAACGCTCATTGTATAGCTGTTTTGGCCTGGGGAGAGGGGGCACTCATGCATAAAAGTTGTAATCATCTGTGTGAATACACTCTCAAAAATTGCCCTTAACACGGATTTTCAAACAAAAAGGTGACCCTTAATAAGGGTTATAGCTCGACAAATCATACTCATAGCAAAGGATATAGGTCCTAAAGAGATTTTAGACTGAAAGGAACATATGAAGTATTGTGTGATTCAGTTATGTAGGTAAATTTGTCTTATTAGACCTAACCAATTGGGACTATTCTTGACAATGATGACACGTGACTATCAGTCCAAGCAACCCTTAGCGCGGATTAAGGTTAAAAAGACACCCTTATTCTCTGAAATTGCATCTTTAAAAAACGCGGATGATTACAACATTATACCTGACCTGACTGCCCCCCCCCCTCAGTTTTGGACCCCAGATTTCAGGGGTGACTGTTAGTCCTAAAACTGATCATGTTTTATTACATTGTTCATTTTCACAGCACATTCTGCAAAAGGTGGGAATTCAAAACTACCAGAGGCTCTTGTAAAAGCATCAAATGCCAGTATAAATCTCAACTCCAGAGTTCAAACAATAACTAATGGTGATACTGAATACAGCTTAGTATTCACAACTGCTGGGGTTGAGACTACTATAACAGCAGATGCCATAGTTCTGGCAGTACCAATTGAATGGACAGGTAATTACTGCAATCTGTACAAACATGATAATTTTTTCTCTCCAATTTTATTAACAAAACATTGAAATGCAAACAATACAAAAAGATAACAAGCAAACGCAAAATTAGTGTAATTATCGCATGTACAGTTTCAGCCAGTACTTTTATGAAAGCTGATATCAGTGTTTGTTTTAAAGTACAAAACAATATACATATTAACATTTTATTTTGGTTTATAACTCCAACATCAGAATTAACGTCTTTATAGATTCATACCATTTGGTATGATATACAGCTTTAAAACTTGTAGAAATATTGAGATTTTGGTATCAACATTTTCAGAAAGAAATTCTCTTTCCAGTAACATAGCCTTATCTCCATAACACGACCCCTTTCAAAGGCATAACATGGAAATACAAACAATACAAAAAGATAACAAGCAAAACGCAAAAGTAGTGTAATTATCGCATGTACAGTTTCAGCCAGTACTGTTATGAAAGCTGGTATCAGTGTTTGTTTTAAAGTACAAAACAATATACATATTAACATTTTATTTTGGTTTATAACTCCAACATCAGAATTTACTTCTTTATAGATTCATACCATTTGGTATGATATACAGCTTTAAAACTTGTAGAAATATTCTTCAATAAAAATGTTCCAACCATTAGGCTATAAATCGAGGGCTCAGAAACACAAATGCCTCATCTCCATTTGTTCAAAAATGAGATTTTGGTAGCCTTATCTCCATAACACGACCCCTTTCAAAGTTATAGCCAGTATCACATTACAATTACAATCTTCATCTCCCCAATGTGTTTTAAAATCTTCAACAGTCTTTTTCTCAAAAGGGTGAAAATGGAGATAAAGCCTTGTGGTTCTGAGCCCTCGATATACTAAACATCTTAAATACAACTTTCAAATAGCAAGTCTCCCATTTGTTTTAAATTTCCATGTGTTTATTCCTTATACTGAATCTTAACATAATATTCCTTACTTCCATTTTACCAGAAATAGTCTTCAAGAACTTCAACCCCGATCCAGTCCAAACTCAACCGCAAAGAAAGTGGGTCTATTGGTACGTCCATTTTGTAGCAGCCAGAGCAATCAATAATACCTATTTCCATCAGTCAGACCAATGGACAGCACCAGAGAACATTTTCACAACAATAAATGCCTCACTTCCATGGGCATCCATACAATTGTATGAAGAACTTCCCAATTTAAACATCTACAAGTTATTCTGCACCCAAAATATGACACATTACATGGACGACTTCTTTGTCGATGTCAAAAGCATATATACTCATCATTGGAATTACACTTTTCCTGAATTCAATCCTGTGACGGACCCATCTGGATTTCAAGATATTAAACTGGTTGATGGTTTATATAATATTAATACAATAGAAAGCGTAGCATCAGCCATGGAAGTACCTGTTATCAATGCCAGGAATGTCGCTATGATGATAGCTGAAGCTGTCCAGAAAGATTATGAATCTAATGAACAGTATAAGGACGATTGTACATAGCTAAGCACTGAAAAAGTGGAACATTTTGTGTTGTATTTATTTTTGCGCTGCTCATTCACATTAAAGTTGCATATACAATTATAAGCGCATATCCCTCTTATGATTATACAGATAGGTTTACATTTAAGGAATACAAAATAGCAATTAATCACCTAGCAACATTGTTGAAATTTGACAAGACTTTGGAAAAGTAATGCATAGAACCACTTTTACAGTATGATATAATATGCTATAATAAAGTACCTTAAAGGGTTTTTTTTTTTTTTCACTGACTTCGTTGTATGGAAGGAAAACATTTAGTTTGCCTGACGATCGTGTAAGCGAGAAACCTAAGGTAGCGAACTGCCAAATAAAAAGTGTTTTATTTGATAATAAGCTCTACTTAACTTATTGAGCACTGTATGACTAATAATTGATAATCACATTTTATATATAGTATATACATGTATATATAGTGTATAATATAATATAATAAAGTACCTTTTAAAGTGGATATACCAGTATAATTATGATTATGGCAGGCATTTAGTTTCTGGAAGAATAACATTACATCTTCATCTCCGTACGCAAAGTTTATATACATTCTTGTTAAGGGTTTCAGAACTGTTATAATCTGAGGTATCGTTGAGGTAATGAGGTGTACTGTAGTTTGCGAGTATACAAAGCCATTCAATATTGCATACAAATATAATGCCCTTGTCAGTGGTGGCATAGCTAAATGTGGAGGGCAAATTAATCTCCCAATATTGCAATTTGTTGGTTGATTTTGTGCTGTCATTGGTTGAGTCGATGCAGTCAGCAAATAGTTGACATAATGCTAGGTCAAATCAGCAGTGACACGAGCTCCAGAACCTCCATCCTGGGATGGACTTTTACACCTGCCCATTTGCCCATGGAAGGTAAATTTGGCTTCGGCCCGTAAAAGTGAGTACCTACCTAAATATTTGTTCCGATACAAGAACATTTTTCAATCTATAGTTGTGAATTAGAAAACATATTGAGCAGGTCAATTTTTTCAGGCTGCTAACTTTTAGAAACTACCTGCCCTACTGGCTGGAACTAAAAAAGGTTAAGATCCAGCTCCTGCCTCCATCTTATCATACACTAGTTTCACCCTGCTTGTTTGATTTCCAACCAGCTTGATTTGGGTAAGCTGGTATGCTTGCTCAACATTAACTCACTCCAATATGTAAAAGCTGGTTACACCACTGGCACTAGCAGTAATGATAGGGAATAGTGTACTTTGGGTCTTATATAGCCATGCATCAAGTCTACAATGGAATAAAGTGCATCATACAATTACAACACGTTCTTTTTTCTACCGAGTAATTGAAGAATGCCTCGGACCTAAAGTACACTTTATCCTTTTATCATATTAGGCCAAGTAAAATAAATTACATGTTGCTCGTCCCCGCCCGCCTCATTTTTGGCCGCCGCCTCCTCATTTTTACTATTTACTATTCAAAAAAAAAAAGGAAGAAAAAAAAAGAAAGAAAAAAAGTTTTTTTTTTTTTAAGGCTCTCACTTTTTTACTGTTTCTGAACTTAGAAACTTGCTCTAAGTGGACAACCCTTTTGCTTGTCATTAGATTGCATCAGTAACTCAAACAGTACAAAAACCATACAATGGCATGCCGCCGTGCATATTAAACATGGTGGCCATTTTGGAATAAAAATAGCAAAAAATGGGGAAAATAGTCAATAGTAAAGCCCTGCCTCCTCCTTGTCTTCAAAAAATCAAGACGAGCAACATGTAATTTATTTTACTTGGCCTTATCATAACAAAACATAACTGGGCAAAACCTAGTAGTACTGTTCATGTTTTGAATTGTATCAAGTTGTCTATAAACTAACACTGTGGCTCTGTCCAATCTGATTTCATTTGAAAGCGTTTTGTAAGGTCTTTTCACTCTCTATCATATCCCTGTATTGTAACAGTCTACCTAGCCACTCACTCCAGTATTCCTGACACACATTGATAGACATAGGTAGTACATTAGCTGGACTGCCATCTTGATATGCCTGAACTATTAGGGCTTCAGATATCTGTAATTAAAAAGAAAAGTTCAATTGATTTTTAATGACTGGGTTAATATGGGTACTATATGTCCGGCATGAGACTCACAAAAGTGTAAAATGAGAGAAAAGCTGAAATCCGGTTAAAAGACAGAGCTAAATTGATTGAACAAACCCCAAAATTGGCTGAAATAAAAAACTGATTGCAGAAATTTGAAATCAGTGTATGAGTTTTGATTGAATAGTCAACTGCCAATACCCTACCTAAAAGAAAATGTTCATGTACCTTTAAAGGGCATTAGCATGTCAGCCACTTTAAAAAATGTATTTAAAATATAAAATTGATAGCCATTAGAAATTTAACTGG